>PVJH01040523.1:0-15722 GCA_004026705.1 Nesogale talazaci
ACACATAACCATACACCCCTCTACAGGGGGAAGAACAACAGAAACCATGGGGGAAGGGAGATAGTGGTTGGTGGGAAAGATGATAATAATAACAGAGGGCCATGGGGGGTGGGGGGAGACAAAAAAGAGCAGATATCAAGGGCTCAATGGAAAATAAATGTTTAAAAATCGATGTAAGAACCAGGAGGATCAAAGCCATTCAGACTTTTCCCCATGACACACTGAAGCAGCGGGGGCTCAGCGGGAAGAGTGGGAAATGGTCGTAGGCCTTAGCTGGGACACCGCAAAGACGGCCTGAAGGACGGCTTCTCCAAATCTGGTGGCTCTGTCAACTGCACTCTGAAGTCAGGCCTATCACAGGGCGATCAAGGGGTTTTGGCTTTGTGCCTTTTAGAGTCGGAGAGTGCGGATAAGGTCATGAATCAGAGAGAACATAAATCGAATGGGAAAGTGACTGACCCTAAAAGGGCCATAGCTGTGAAGACAAAAGAACCTGTTAAAAGATTAAAAAAAAAGGGGCTGAGCCCCGGTGGCGTAAATGGTTGTTCGCGGGACTGCGGCCCACTGGGATGGAGGTTCAATTCCAGCAGTGGGGCTGGGCCCACTGGGATGGAGGTTCAATTCCAGCAGTGGGGCTGGGCCTCATACTCCCACCACCGGAGAGCAGTGATGCCCTAAAAAAAAAAAAAAAAAAGATTAAAAAAAAAATTTTTTTTTTTTAGGCATCACTGCCTTCTGGTGGTGGGAGTAGGAGGCCCAACCTTTGCTCCTGTGGAGCTGGAATTGAACCTCCTTCCCAGTGGGCTGCAGTCACGTGCACAACCACTACGCCAGTGGGGCTCAGCCTAAAAGATTTTCTTTGCTGGTGGCCTTTCTCCAAATGCACCTGAAGAGAAAATAAGGGAGTACTTTGGTGAGGTGGAATCCATACGACTCCCCGTGGACAACAAAACCAGTAAGAGGTGTGGATTCTGCTTTATTAAATTAAATTTTACTTTCACTGTTTTCTTTTTTAATTGCTGTGCTTCAGAATCAATTTGTGTTTTATGCCCCTTACCTCCAGTATTGTAGAACAAGTCTTGTGTTAAAAGCCCAGTGTGACAGTGTCATGATGTAGTAGTGTCTTACTGGCTTTTAATACATCCTTTTGTATTAAAAAAAGTAAATGTTTAAAAAATGAGGGCAACATATGTACAAACATGCCTGATTCAATTGATGTATGCATTGTGATAAGAGTTGTATGAGCCCCCAAAATGATTTTATATATATAGATAAATATAGATATAAAATAATAAATAAGAATGCAGCAGGTGTCCCAGTCCTGAGTCTAGACCTTAGAGACCTGGGGACTCCCAGTCACAATCCCCCACGCTGTCGTGAGAACAAGTGCGGACAAGCCTGCCATAAGAGGATACCACACGAAGAAGAGAGTGGAGGGGACCACTGATCCACATCCCTCCACTAGAGATTTACCTGAGGTCATGCCAAAGCAGCTAGCCCACAGCCAGCCTGCTTTCCCACAGGGGAGACCAGTGGAAACTGGTCCAGATCAGCCAACCCGCTAGCTGACCCTAGACTCACCAGCGAAAAGGAATATTTATAGTTGTACGCACTGAGGTTTTGTGATTA
This sequence comes from Nesogale talazaci, assembly GCA_004026705.1. Taxonomy (NCBI): domain Eukaryota; kingdom Metazoa; phylum Chordata; class Mammalia; order Afrosoricida; family Tenrecidae; genus Nesogale; species Nesogale talazaci. Next base: position 1,630 of record PVJH01040523.1, read on the forward strand.
CACTACTGTAGCAGCATTCATTGACACCATGACACAGTCTTCCAAAAGCAATTCTCCTAATAAGCTATCTTTAAAAATAGCATTTTGGGGCTGAACCCCGGTGGCGGTGTAGTGGTTGTGTGCAGGACTGCGGCCCACAGGGTTGGCGGTTCAAATCCAGCAGCAGCTCTCCAGGAGCAAGGCTGAGCCACCTACTCCCACCAGGGGGCAGTGATGCCCTCCCAATAGCATTTTGTGGGGGCCTAAGTGGAGGAAGGATGTTTTGAGAGTGATGATGGCAACAAGTGTGTAAACGTGGCCTGCATACAATTGATGTATGTATGGATCGTTAGGGGAGGTGTATGAGCACCCAATAAAATGATTCATAAAAAAAAGGGAAGGGGAAAGAGGAGCTTTTACCAAGGGCTCAAGCAGAAAATATTTGGAAATGAATATAGCAACATGTGTACAATTGTGCTTGATACAAATGATGTATGGAATGTTATAAGAGCTGTAAGAGCCCCCAATAAAATTATTTTTAAATTAAAAAAAAAAAAAGAAAAGCACCCACATAGGAAGGAACGCCAAGGACTGTGGTCATGGTGCCCCACGGTCGAGCACACAGTGCACCCTAGCCTGGGCTAGGTGTTGATAAAAGGTCAGTGGTGGCCCTTAACTGAGGCAAGAACCCACACACCACATTTTGGAAAGACTTCTCCATGCAATGAGACAAATAAAATAGCATCCACTTTGCATAAAAGAAAAAAACAGCATTTTGCCTTAGACAACTTGCTTATCGTACTGCTCGCTACACCTGAACACTACTGCCTTCCGCATATACTACTGAATAACAGCTTATAACATAAGCCTTTTCCCATGCATATTTCCCATCTGAACGTTCTATAACCCTAATAGATAAGAGACACGATTAACTTTTTCACTAAGTGAATTCACGTAGAGCGATTTAAAAATCACAGGGCCAAGTAGACATCAATCAAATCCCTCCCACCAAGTACCCTCCATGGCCCAGGGTGGCTCTCTGAAGCCATCCACTCTCAGATTTCACAACCATTTCTTCTGGTAGTTTCCGCCATAATTCTACATTATATGCGAATAGTGGTTATTTCTTCATTTATGCTGTCTAGTGACTTTCTTTTATGATCTATGAAGGTTACCTTTCATAGTTCTCCATCTCCCAACCCCCAACTTAATACCATTCATCTCTGTGTTAAAATCATTTCCTCCCAGAATTTTGAAGGCCCCCAGAGTTAAACTGGGGTTAATACTGGGAAGTGGGAAGCCACTTCCAGTCCCAGCTCTCAGTGTGCGACTTACTCCTCCCTCGAAGTTTTTAAGATCCTTCCCTTGTCCCTGGTGTTCTGGAGACTTACAACAAAGCTCCCTGACGTCAGTCTACTTCATCGACTGTGCCAACCCTCAGTAGGCCCATTCGTCTCAAAACTCACAGCCTTCCGTTCTGGGAAGTTGCTGGAACCACTTCATTGATGACCTTCTGCTCTTCAGTTTCAGTTTTCAGAAACTACTTCTTTTATGGAGTTGAAATCCCTGGCCTTTGGATTCTCTATATTTTTCAAAGTCATTTTATTGGGGGCTCGTGCAACTCATATCACCATCCATCCATCCATCCATCGTGTCAAGCACACTTGTCCATTTGTTGCCATCATCATTTTCGAAACATTTTCTTTCTACTTGAGCCCTTGGTATCAGCTCATTTCTCCCTTCCCTCGCCCACCCTCCCTCCTTCCCAAACCCTTGATAATTTATAAGTTATTATTTTTTCATGTCTTACACTAATTAATGTCTCCCTTCACCACTTTTCTATTATTCATCTCCCAGGGAGGGGGTGATTTATATATCATTATGATTGGTTCCCCCTTTCTCCGCCCCCCGCCCACTTTCCCCTCTCCCTCCTGGTATGGCTACTCTCAATATAGGTCCTGGACTCCCAGTCTTTGGATTTCCTTTTTTTCTTTTTCTGGCATCACTGCCCTCAGGTGGTGGGAGTAGAAGGCCCAGCCTTTGCTCCGTGGAGCTGGACTCAAACCTCCAGCCCAGTGGGCCGCAATGCCACGCACAACCACTATGCCACCGGGGCTCAGCCCTGGATTTTCTATTCTTGCTGTTTTCTACTTTGGTGTTCCATGTTTTAACTTCCAGCTAGCCTCAACTTCATCTTCCAATCCTTCCTGTTTGCTTCTGCTAGCTTCATTGTTCCCTTGTAAGTGCTCACGCTCCCTTTTATGGTAGCCTGTTTTTGTTTCATCAAAGGACTGTCTTCCCTTACTTTTCTGTCACTATTAATGTTATATTTTCATTTTTCCCTAAAGATACCTGACAGGAAGTTCTGAGTGGGTGCGTAGGGTGTGTGTGTGATGCTCTTCGTTACACTGGAATTTCCAGGGGCTTTTTTTTTTTTTTGTACTGAGAGTCAGCATTTTTGGTCTTTCCCCTAAACTGGTTAGGTTTCACAGCCAAATGGCCTTCAATGCTCCACCTGTACAGCCCAGTTCAGATTGCAGTTACAATACTCATGGGTTCTGAATAGCCTTACGCAAGTCACCTAACCTCCCTTCTACTCCAATATCGCTCAATCTGAACAAAGAGAACATAGCAGCTGCTTCATAGGCCTGCTAGGTAGGTTAAAGAAGAAAATATATTTACAGTATATAATTGGGGGGAGCACACTGTAAGAAACCTTAGTGGTGTGAGGGCAAAGCTCCTTAAAAGTTGGTGGTTTGAATGCAGAGGGGGAAAGAGCTGTCCATGTGCTTCCATAAAGATCACAGGCACCAGAAGGAAACATTGCCGGGTCCTCGGCCATCCTCACAAGTGGCCCCATGTTCGAGACCCTTGTTGCAGCCACTGTGTCACTACATTTCATCGAAGGCCTTCCTCTTTCTCACTGCGCCTCCGCTTCACCAAGCGTGATGTCCTTCTCCGGGAACTGGCCTCTCCAGACAACATGTCCAAAGTACGTGAGACGAAGTCTTACCCTGCTTGCCTCTAATGGGCACTCTTACTATACGAGAGACCAGAGCGAGTCCCTGGAAAAGGATGTCAGGTTTGGTACAGGGTCTTCGAAAATAAGAATGATGGATTAATCCAAAGGCTACACCAGGGGTCTCAAATAAGCAGGACCAGACGCTGCTGTGCATGTTACTCTGCGCTGAACCAGCTTGACAGCACCAACCGCAAACCTCCTGCAATGGTGCTAGCCACCTTATTTGGATCATGAGCAAGTGGACCAACAAGGACCTTTTTCAAAGTCCGATCCAATTTTTTTACAGTTTTTTTTTTTTTTGGGGGGGGGGGCATCACTGCTCTAGGTGGTGGGAGTAGGAGGCCCAGCCCCACTGCTGGAATTGAACCTCCGTCCCAGTGGGCCGCAGTCCCGCGCACAACCACTACGCCACCGGGGCTCAGCCCCAGCTATCCAATTTTTTTTAAGTGGGAATTACAAGATCTTGACTACAGAGAGTATATCAGAGTGATCCCCTGCACTGCAGCCTTGTCTCTCAAAGGCCTGTGGCATGAGGGGGTGATGGTGAATGGGCAGCCACAGGAGCCTAGGACTTAGAGGGGAGCCCGTGTGTCTACTGTCACTGAGCACATTCTGAAGGGCTAGGGCAGAGGGCTCAGTTGAAGTGTCTGGCCCAGCCCAGTCATCTCAGGTTCCAGGCAACATTCCCCAAGGGAGAGTGAGCTGAAAGCAAAGTACACTAGGAGCGAGAGGTACGGCTTCCCAGGAGGCCTGCACTGCGACCGAGCACAGAGAAGGAGGAAACAAAAGAGTTTTGCACTCTCCCTGTCCTGAGGGATGAGCAGAGCCTCAGGTTTCCCGTCCTCCTCAGGGGATGGGGAGGAGCTGGGGGAAGCAGGTCTCAGCAGAAAGGTAGCTAGCTTTCTCTCATGTCACACCTATGACCTATCTCAAATGTCCAGCTCAGTTTCATTAGCTCACCATGGACAAAGCCAGTCTGTGTTCAACCTGGACTTTAGTGACTTCAGCGAGCACCCATCTAGGACCACAGTGTGCTGAAAAGAATAAGGGTCTTTCCATCTCTTGGGATAAGTATTTTCTTGATATCCTTGCATGGAGAGAGAGAGAGAGAGAGAGAGAGAGAGAGAGAGAGAGACAGAGAGAGAGACAGAGAGAGACAGAGAGAGAGAGACAGAGAGAGAATGAATGGGATATACATGGGTGTGGGTGGAGACAAGTTGGCAGCTTAACAGGACTGTTCTGGACACCCCTTGACTAGCTGCAGGTTCTCTAGGACTGGTTCACCATGATTCATTTCTGCCTGGCTCACACGGCCTATTACGTGCACTGCTGGCTGCCCAGATCACATCGACACAGGCTGTAAGTGTGTTCACCCAGCCCATCATATTGAAAGGGAATCTATATATATATATATATATATATATATATACACACACACACATACACACACACATACACACACACACACATATCTACTCTCTGTAGAAGAATCCTGATTTTTAAAAAAAGAGGGGGGCTGAGCCCCGGTGGCGTAGTGGTTGTGCGTGGGACTGTGGCCCACTGGGACGGAGGTTCAATTCCTGCTCACAGGAGCAAAGGCTGGGCCTCCTACTCCCACCACCAGGGCAGTGATGCCTTAAAAAAAAAATTTAAAAGAGGGGGGAATAAAGAATAGAATTTCTTCTTTTTATAGAATCCTGACTTTCTTAAGCCATTAAAGCCAGGTGACCCCCTAAACTATTTCTGTCAGGAAATCTGGAGGCCTTGAAACCATCCCCTGAGGTCATTTTTGAACCAAATAATAGTTCTGCTAATTAGAAAAAGATTATCTGCCTTAAGGCATTATATGCTCTAAAATAAAAATATAAACAAAAAAATAAAAAATATAAATTATGCCACCCCATTAACATGGCAACTTGAAAGGATAAATGAGTGAGGAGCTTAAGGGGCCAGTGAGTGTATTAGCGGTGGTGAGAGTTTCCAAAGAGTGCCACCCAAGCCACTCTCCATGCACCTCCTGGAGAAACTGCTGGGTGGCCCGTGTTTTGCTTGTATCTATTTCACCAAAGAAAAGGGACTTGTTTCTTCCCGAGACTGTCTTGCAATATAACACTGAAAGTTTGCTTTTGTAAAATCACTAAACTGTCTGAAAATTTTAAAACACCGGGGTGAATATAGTCATTAACAGTATGTAAACATTAAGCTAGTTTTCAAAACATTAATCTTTCAGAGAGAGCACTGATTTTTTTTGACTTTCATGTCATATTTCACGATGTTCAGAATAAGTAAGTCTCTGTTGATTAAAGTGTCGGATTACTATCAGATTGTACAGTAAGTACAGGTTGATTTAGGCTCGTTTATTAATCTACAGCGAACTCTCTGTGATATTGCTCACCACATATTGGTAAATAAGCACCAGCAAGCCCATGCTTATTAGGTCTTCCCTCCCTGGATGGCCAGCACTGCAGATAGTCCTTTGTTTTTAGAGGGTTTTTCTTCTACAAATACAATTACTAGCAGATAATCAAGGTGATTAATTCAGTGTGTTATAGAAAAATTTATAAAATTGCTAATGAAGAGTTTCTGATACATATAGAAAAGCCTTGGTGGCGTAGTAGGCTAAACCTTGGACTACTCATTACAAACTCAGCAGTTCAAAACTTCCAGTTGCTCCATGGAGAAAAGATGAAGCTTTCTGTTTCTGTAAAGAGTTTCATACTTGGAAAGACAGTGACAGTTCAATCCTGTCCTCCAGAAACTCTGAGTCAGAATTGACTTGACAGTCATGAGTTTGGTTTTTATCCACATGTAATCTCAAAAGAACTCAAAAACCATGTGAAACAGTAACAGCAGTCTTCATGTGGTTGCTTAGCTTAAAGGCGAGTTAACTCGACTCACTAGTTACATTCAGTGTAAATAATTGGGCATAAAGGATAGCTAGTTCAGCTTAGGGACATCGTGCGCAGACAGAGGTTCAATTCTCATCCTGCCACCTACTCAGTGTTGTCCTTGAACAAGACACTTACCTTTCTAAGTCTCCTGCTTTTAAAAAGTAATAATAAAATAGGACTATTAGTCTGTTTTCAGGAGTCTATGCATATTCAACAAGAAAGCACATATAAACTATTTGACATTTTGCGTACCAGGGAGGACTATTAGCAGGTCTAAATATTATTTGTTTTACAGCATTAATTGACAGCAATGGTACAGGACTAGGGTTCTAGAGATCAGTATTAACAGTGTCTGTTCCACAGTAGGTATCAATAAATGGTAGCTATTATTATTATTATTGAAAATTATTAGACATACTTCCATTCTAAAGGACTGGATCTCTATTCCATCCTTGCTTGGGTTTAAAACATTTTATCTGTGGTTTATTCACAGATATAGTATTATCATGAACAAAATCTGAATTTGGTTTCTTGAAGCCAGTTGACCATTAAACAAGGCAATTGTCTGTGTCCCTCGCAGCCAGCTGACAGTATTCTTGGTGGGGCTCGCGGCTCTGGCGCTCCAGTTCTACGTCCTGCTCAGGTGAGTTCTTTCACCGGGGAAGCCCCTCACCTGGTAGCTTAGCATGAAAGTAAGCTCTTACCTGTGGAACCGATCTGAGCCTGGGCGCTTGCTGCAAGTCCCGTTCCCTGTTTAATTGCCACCTGCCCCATTGTTTTTGCCCCTGTCATTAACGGTAGCCAGGTAACTGCGACACCTTTTTGAAAAGTCACAATTTGGGATGTGAGTGAGGACAGCAACAATTTGGGGAGAATTAAATTTTTAACGGACACTTAGTCCTTCTGGTTAAAGAAGGCATTAAATGGGAGACAATGAGGACACCACTGTTTCAATTGACAGATTCCCTAGAGACCAGCCCAAGCCTCCAGGCATTAGCTCATGTCTGCAGGCAGATTCATGAGAGGATTAGGCCTTGACACTTTATTGCCCAATTTATGCCAGAAAGCTGTCCAGGGCCAGATCAAGCCTGTTAACCAGTAACTTGGTCATTTGGGGCACACAAATATATTTGAAAGGGAAAATATTTTAGTTAGATAAATCTGGAAAGTCTAATAAATCTGAAAATTGAGAGTTCTCCTAAGTGGTGGGAGGGAGGGGAAGCTGCACTCAATTAAACAGCCCTCCTTTGTAAGTAGCTGAACTCAAACCTGCCAGCTTTTATCAGAGGAGCTTTGAGCGCAGCAAGAACACTCAGAGTGCTCTTCTGCAAACAAAATTTCTACAAACATGGTCTCTTTTTTTCTTCTTCACCAATATGGCAAATTAACACTGATTAGAAAAACAGTAAGCGGCTGAACCCTGGTGGCGCAGTGGTTGTGTGCGGACTGCGGTCCACAGGGTTGATGGTTCAAATCCAGCAGCAGCTCTACAGGAGCAAGACTGGGCTTCCTACTTCCACCAGGGCAGTGATGCAAACCCCCCCCCCAAAAAAAAAACAACCAGTAAGCACCATTTATCTACCAGTTATAAGATCAACAACTCCTAATAATATGTACAGGCTGTGTTACAACATTCCTTGACAGTAGTGGTAATTCCTGGGAGTGCAAAGATGCAGTGCTCAGCTGCTAAGCAAAGGTTGAGAGTTTGAGCCCAACCAGCGGCTCTGAGAGAGCAAGACCCGGCAATCTGCTCCCATAAAGAAATCCTATGTGAGGGCTCCGCTTTGTCACAGGGAGTCATGGGAATTGGCAAAGGCGCAGTGGCATCCATCCACCACCACCTGGGTCAGGACCCAGGGTTCTAAGGAGCTGTATCCTGCCTGGGCTACGATGAACCCAAAGAGGTCTGGTGAGTCAGCAGGTCGGAACAGTCTCAGAGGAGGGTCTCTGCCTACCCTCACCCCCACTGAGAGTCACAGTCTCAGATATCCTCCAGGGGCATTTCATCATGCCACCGTATCGGGTAGCTATGAGTCAATCGAGAATGGACTCGATTTCTCAGATTTCAGTAAGCTTCTGAGAAGGTGAACCTAGGGCTAGAATCCGGACTAGAATATAAGGGCGAGTGTTTTCTGGTGTGTTTATGCCACAAGTTTCCTGTCATGAGTGTGAAACAAATGTCATCATCAGTGCATTGACTTTCTAGGCCCCGATCGTCTCGATACTGCCGTCAGCCCCTCCTGACCAACCTGGTTGTGAACATCATCTTTACCTTCTTCACCATTGGTGAGTGTGCAGTCACGCTCTCAGGGGCTTCCTCTGTGCCTCCTGTTGTCCAGATGTTACTAGAATAAATAAAGGACCGCCAGGAACTCACAGGCCACACCTGAAGGGGGAAAGTCATATTTTAAAATTTGGGCCAAGGAGAATTTTCCCAAAGTTCTTTATTATTCTTTTAGTTGTTTTATTGAACAGAAATCAAATCAAGTTAAATACAAATGCTTTGTGTTTCAAAACTTTTTTTGGGGGGGGGGGGGGCATCACTGCTCTCAGGTGGTGGGAGTAGGAGGCCCAGCCTTTGCTCTGTGGAGCTGGAATCGAAGCTCCATCCCAGTGGGCCGCAGTCCCACCCACAACCACTACGCCACCGGGGCTCAGCCCAAAACTCTTTTGTGAAAATCATTTTATTGAGGGCTCGTGCAACTCTTATCACAACTCATCTATCCACTGTGTCTAGCACATTTGTACATTTGTTGCCATCACCATTCTCAACACATTTTCTTTCTACTTGAGCCCTTAGTATCAGCTCATTTCCCCCTCCCTCCTTTACTCTCCCTCCCTCATGAACCCTAGGTAATTTATAAATTATTTTTTCATGTCTTACACTGTCTGAGGTCTCTCTTCACCCATTTTTCTGTTGTCTGTCCCCCAGGGATAGGCTTATATGGAGATCATTGTGATCAGTTCCCCCTTTATTGGTCCTGAGGGGCTTATCTGTCCTGAATTCCTTGTGTTTCCAGCTCTATCTGTACCTGTGTACATGCTCTGGTCTAGCCGATTTGCAAGGTGGAGTTGGCATCATGATAGTGGTGGGGGAGGAAGCATTCAAGAACTAGAGGACAGTTGTTTGTTTCAAAGGTGCCATACTGCACTCTGACTGACATGTCTTCTCTCCATAACCCTTCTGAAAGGAGATGTCCAGTTGCCTACAGATAGGCTTCAGATCTCCACCCCACACTCCCCTCGTTCACAATGGTATGATCTTTTGTTCTTTGGTACCTGATATCTGACCCTATTGACACCGCATGATCGCACGGGCTGGTGTGCTTCTTCTATATGGGTTTTGTTGCTTCTCAGCCACAAAACTCTTACAATTTTCATTCATTCAGTAAAACATTACTGAGCAGGGGAGAAAAAAAATCCTCGATGATTTAAGTCAAAAAGTAATACAGCAGACTCCGAGATGTGCACAGGTTTCAGAATATCTAATGGATTTGGGCACATGGTGTATACTTATGAGAGTGAGGTGTAATGTAAATAAAGACTATGTCCACTGGCATGGAGGTTCACTTCCAGCTCCACGGAGCAAAGGCTGGGCCTCCTACTCCCACCACCTGAGGGCAGTGATGCCCAAACAAAAAAATAAATAAAGACTATGTCTACATTTTTAAAAGTGAAAAAAAAAAAAGGATGTCAGGCACTGTCAGTCTCCTAGAAAAAGCACCTCCCCAGTTGAGCCCTGGTGGTGCAACAGTTGTGTGCGGGACTGCGGCCCACAGGGTTGGAGGTTCAAATCCAGCAGCAGCTTTCCAAGAGCAAGTCTGGGCCTCCTACTCCCAACAGGGGGCAGTGATGCAGGGAGGGAAATCTCTTATTAAATCACTACTGAGCCCAAGGCAGCGCGTGTGATGGCTTTAGAGACAGGAGGGGGCCAGACAGAGTTTCCCACCCACAACTCCAGGGTCTTGGGTGAGTTCCTTAACCTTACTGGACTTCCTTTTCCTCATATACAAAATGGGAAGGAAAAGATCTGTTCTGCAGTTTTGTGGTTGAAGTTTAAATGAGGAAGTCTTTGGCAGGCAAGAATTCTTCACAGAACAGTCATTGTTTCCATCACCGGCAATGCCAACAAGCAGAACACAGCCTGTACCAGAGGGAAAGACTAACCCGGGGAGTGGTTGACCAGTTTTGTTCTATTCTGAGAAAACCAAAGAACAAATTATACTGGGGCTTGGATTCAAGATGATATTTCTAGTAAAGGGGCGCTGTCTCCTGTCCTTGCAGGTTTTACGGTGCTGCTCATTCACCTGGAGCCGGTCCCACGGGTGGTCCCGAGGCTGTTTGCCGTGTTTGGTGTGGGATCCTTCGGTGAAGGGGTTGGCACCCTGGTGTTAACAGTTTGGGCAACAGACTGTGTATGTTTTTTACAACTGAGTTTCTGAAGCTCCATGATCATCTACAATCTTGGTTGTATATAATATACCACCCGTCCCCAAGATATATTTTTACTTCTATTAAAAAATAGACATAAAACAACTAGATTTAACAAAAATACAAGGGGGCTTCAAAAAGTCTGTAGAAAATGGAATTAAGAGATAAAGGGATTTTCCTACAAACAGTTTGAGTTCCTCTTGTAGAACCCCCGGCCCCCAACAGTATACATCTTACCCCACTGCCCTTGGGTCATTCTCTAGGACACATCACTGCCGGGCACAAAGTTAAACCTTGACAAAAATCTGAAACAAGTGCAGTAAGAGTTCTCTAACTACAGCGGCATGAAGCGAAAAATCAAAATCAAGCCTAAAAAACCATACGCTGCCCCAATGGGTCAAGGGGGCAAAAAAAATCAAAGGAAAAAAAATTAAAATCTCCTAGGTTCAAATGAACATGACAGCACAACATACTAAATATGACAGGGCACCAAGAGAAGAACAAAGTAAAAGGAAATCCACTGGGATTGCTACAGGTTAGAGCAGAAATAAATAAAAACCAGAAAACAGAACCAGTAAAACTATAAAATGGTTCTTGGAAAAGATCAATAAAAGTCAGACTGGGCTGAGCTCTGGTGGCGTAGTGGTTGAGTGCGGGACTGCGGCCCACTGGCTTGGTGATTCCAATCCAGCAGCAGCTCTCCAGGAGCAAGGCTGGGCCTCCCACTCCCACCAGAGGGCAGCGATGCCCACCCCCCAAAAAAGTTAGACTGCCTAAGCAGACAAAAGATGCAAGTCACCAAAGTAAGAAATGAAAGAGGGGACCTTATAACTGATCACCAGAAATGAAATGATCCCAGACCACGTGTGCATCGAGAAACCAGAAACCCTACATGAGTTAGAAGCACCCGACCGACCCGAACGGACTGGAGCAGAGATAGAAAGTCTCAACAGACCCACAACAAGGAAGAAGAATTCAAATCAGTGATCAAAAACCTCCCACCAGGGGAGCCCTGGGGGCGTAGCAGTTACAAATTGGGAGGCTAACCGCAAACACCTTGTGTTCCCTCACCCCCAACACACACAACAATCTCGGACCAGATGCTTTCACTGGGGACTTCCATAAAGCACTTGGAGAAGAACTGACATCAAGCCTGTTTCAAACGCTCTCGGAGGAAGCCTAGAGGAGGAGTCCTGATGGAGCGGGTGGTTGAGCATTGGACTGCTAACCACCAGCCTCTTGGCAGGAGAAAGATCAGGCTTGCTTCTTTCACAGAGATTGCCTCAAAAACTCGCAGGAACCGCTCTGCTCTGGCTGACAGGGTTGTCAGGAGTCTGAACTGATTGGTGGCAGTGGGTAATGGCTAACGGCAATGGAAAGGATAGCCCCTAAGTCATTCTATGCAGCTAGCATAGCCCTGATATCAAAGCCAGAGAAAGATGACATAAGGAAACTATAGGCTAATCTCTTACAAATATAGAAATAAGAAGCCTAATAAAACACAGCGATACATTAAAAGAGTCATATAATATGATCAAATGTGAGTTCAATCTACATCATATACCACACCAATAAAAACAGGTAAACAATCACCCAATCACATCTATGGATATAGAAAAACTATTTTACTGATTAGGGGAGAGGGAGGAAACACTTTTTTTTTGGGGGGGGGGCAATCACTGCTCTCCAGCAGTGGGAGTAGGAGGCCCAGCCCCACTGCTGGAATTGAACCTCCGTCCCAGTGGGCCGCAGTCCCGCGCACAACCACTACGCCACCGGGGCTCAGCCCGGAAACACTTTTCTTGATAAAACCTGAAAGACAAATGGACTAGATGGGAAATTCCTCAATTGGTTCAGACACAATATGAAAATCCAATTATATGCTTAATGAAGAAAGATGGAAAGCTTTCTACTTGAAATCAAGAAAAAGAGTCCCACTCTCATCATTTCTGTACAACACTATATTAGAAGTCCTAGCCCAAGCAATAGGACAAGAAACAGAAAAGATGTCCAGATTGGAAAGAGAAGGGTAAAATTCAAAGTACGGATGATATGATTATAACACACATGCGTATATTTTTTTAAAAAAGCCTCTCCAAGAACATTTTTGTTGTTGTTGTTGTTGTTGTTGTTTTGGGGAGGCATCACTGCCTCTGGTGGTAGTGGGCGCTACCCAGTGCCAAACCTGAGAGCCACCACTGGATTTGAACCGCCAAGCCCGTGGGCTACAGTCCCGCACTCAACCACTTATGCCATCAGGGTTCAGCCCTGTCTCCAAGAACATTTTTGAGCTCAAGTAGTAGTTTAGTGAAGTTGCAGTGTACAAAGTCAACAAATAAAAATCATTTGGTTGGGCTGAGCCCCGGTGGCGTAAGTGGTTGAGTGCGGAACTGCAGCCCGTGGGCTTGGGGGTTCAAATCCAGCAGCGGCTCTCAGGAGCGGCACTGGGTAGTGCCCATGACCACCAGAGGGCAGTGATGCCCTCCCAAAAAAACAAACAAAAAAAGTCATTAGGTTTTCATATGCCAACAATGAGAAATATGTGAGGGAAATTTGGGAAACAATGCCATTTACATTAACATGTAAGTGAATAAAATCCCTTAGAATAAACATTACGAAGTGTATTAGGCAGGTTTTCTTAGAGAAACAAAACCTAGACACTTATGATTATATATAGAATATATGTATATCTATAAACATACGGATAGATTTATTTACATAGCAAGAAGGAATATAATAGCTACTGAATCCATACAGAGTACAGAGGGTCAGGTGCAGCTCACTTCCATAGAACAGTTAATACACTGGAAGCCCGTCTATTCGAATGGGCTGGCAGGTCCAAAGTCAGGGAGGCAGACAGCTAAGTCCTCCTTGGGCAAGGCAGGAAGAGTCTGCTTGCAGGCAGCAAACAGCAGGGTGGGTCAGTAACAGTTAGTACCTCGGGAGCTTAGCAAAGCAGGCCTGGGAGGGACATTGAATTCAGCAATGTAAAGTGACAGGGTCTACCAGCCTCAAGCTTAAGCAATGTGCACACCAGAAGCATGGTGAAGCAGGTCTCCCAGAAGTCTCAAGCCCTAGCAACACAACCATGAGCCATGGGTTGACTGGGCCAGCAGGCGGTACAGCACACAGGTTGAGAAAAAGAACTAGCTAAAGCAGCAGCACATTGGTGCGATCACCAGAGAACAAGCGCGATGGGGGTGGGCCTTGCAGGGCCATGGATCTCTTTGATCCAATCAAACTGCACTCTAATTAATCCCACATGTTCCTATTGGTCAGGTTGACACACTAAACCTAACTATCACACCAAGGGTGTGAAGGAATTATATTACGCAACGTGGCTCAAAGAGACGAAAGCTTGGAAGAAAGATGTTTCATGTTCTTGAGTCTAAAAAAAACCACTTAATATTGTTAAGATGTCTAACGGACAGAAATGGAAAAAGCAGTCTTTAACTTTATGTGAAATAACAAGAGCCACCCCCCCACCCCCCGCAAAAAAAAAAAAAGTTAGGTAATGTTAAGGGAACCCCAGTGAGACGGAGCCAGTCACAGAGGCAGGTCTGATCTCTGAAGCTGGGCAGTGGCAGCCACTGTACTTGAGCGAGGCTTCAAGTGTAAGGAGTTCCAGCAATGGGCAGAGGGGGCACCTTTGGCCCAAGGGAATTGAGGAAGAGGACATGCAGCGTCAGAGTGGCACAGCCACCCAGAGAAAGGAAAATGTTGATAATGACAGCAGGATCAAAGAAGAGTCGGTGGGGGGTGGGGGGGGG
>PVJH01040524.1:0-15628 GCA_004026705.1 Nesogale talazaci
ATGGGGGAAGCACAAGGGGGGGAGGGGTCGCATGGGGGGCCAAAAGAAAACCCTGGTGGTTTAGTGGGCTTCTAAGTTCGCACACCACCACCACCACCACCACCACCACCACCACCACCACCCCTGCCACTCCAAGGCAAAAAGGAAACCTCCACAAAGGTTGCCAGCTCAGGAAAGCCTAAGGGGCAGTTCTACTCTGTCTCATGGTGTTACCACGAGAAGGAAGTGACAGTGGGTTTAAGGATGAGGCAAGTGGTTAAGATCTGGGCTACTCACAGAAAGGTTTGGGATTCAAGCTCACCCAGGGCCCTTCAGAAGACAGGCCTCGTGATCTTCTCCCCAACGGCCTCACCCAGGGAAACTTCCAGGGTCGTTCTCTGCACATGCGGAACCCCCTTGAACTAATGGGGGAAATCACGTGTGGCAGAGGGCAAGCCCACCCAGCGGGCTAGGTCAGCGGGCAGCTCACGGCTTGCTCTGCACACACAGCTTCGTGGCCCTGAGTGTGGGCCCTTCAGGTAGTTCCTTTAACACCGACTCTGACTAGTGGTGCCCCCTCATGGAACAGCGCCGTAGGGGTTTCGATGGATGGTAGGGCTTTCTCTGAAATTGAACCATCAAGCGTGTGGGTAGAAAACCAAGCCAACCGCACTGCCATCCAGTGGATGCTGGCTCAAAGCCAGCCTGTAGAACTGGGGGAAATTGCCCCCGGGGGTTTCTGAGACTGCAGCTCTTTACAGGAGTTAGAAAGCCTTGAGTCTCTCTCCAGGAGCCGTGGTTTCGAATGGCTGATCTTGTGGCTTGCAGCTCCACTTGTAAACATTATGCAACCTAGACTCTTCCGTGGGTAGCGGATGAGCTGGGTAGCGGGTGAGCATCAACCATTTGCACCACCCTGTGGCACTGAAAACCACACCATCTGCTATCATATTGATTCCAGCTCCAGGTAACGCCCAGCGTGTCAGAGCAGAACTTTGCTCTCGGGGGGTTTTATGGTGGTGAACTTGCAGAAGTAGAAGGAAGAAAGTGGCCACGTCTTTCTTCCAAGACACCTCTGGGTGGGCTCAAGCCACCCAATTTTAAAAACGATATGTCATTTAAGTAGAACACTCACTAAGTCTATTTATTCAGCTGTATCATCCAGATGAGGGAGGGAGGTCATTAGCACAAGGCCATAGAGGGCACCCAAGGGTTTGCAGAGATTCAGAGCTTTAAAAAGAACACAAAAGGTTAATAGAAGAAATAAAAGTTAAGAAAATTAGAAGAAATGAAAAAAGATGCCCCCCCCAAAAAAAAAAAAACATAAAAGGCAAAGAAAAATGTTACAAAAGCAGGGCTGGTGTCAAGTCAATACACCACTGTTCCAGGTGGGGCCACAGAAGTGAAATCAGGACTATGAGTGGGACACATACACTGAAGTTAGGTAGCTTCCAAGATTGGTACAGAGTCTTCAGACCAAGGCAGTGAGAGCATGACTACAGGTTGCTTAGTGATATGGTAATTTCCTTCCGGGACACCACCAGCAAGCCCCTAAGGGAGTCAGTAAATCTGTAAGGAGCAGAAGTCATCTGTCTTTCAGTGCACTCTGCCTTAGGGCAAACCTGTTAACATCCCAAATTAATGGTCGGAAGGAATTCAGTGGAGACGTAACCCATGTGAAGAAATGTAAAAAGACTCGGGGCTTCATTGTTATCCACAGCATCAGTCAATCAGGTGCTCAGAACTGAAGCCCTAATACAATCCCTTCCTTTGATCATGGATCTTTATAAATAATCCTTTGATCGCACATGTTGGCGTGCTTCTTCCTTGCAGATTTATCTGAAACTTCACATCGATAGCTGCTTGTTTTAAGACAAGTCCTTAAGACCTCAGACTCTGTTCTTTTTTTTTTTTGGGGGGGGGGGACATCACTGCTCTCTGGTGGTGGGAGTAGGAGGCCCAGCCCCACTGCTGGAATTGAACCTCCGTCCCAGTGGGCCGCAGTCCCGTGCACAACCACTACGCCACCGGGGCTCAGCCCCTCAGACTCTGTTCTTTCTGACAGCCCGGCACCATAAATTTTCATCACCACACTTTACTATTGCTTCGATAGCTTCAGCAATCCCTTTATTAGGGTAAGAGTGAAGCAGGGTCAAATCATTAAAACAGTTCTCAGATTAGGGCTTATGATTAAGTGTGAGCTCAAAATCGATTCACATAGCTAAGGACAAACCACCAAGCTTTTAGCAGGCAGCCACTTGTCTCACAAATGCACATATGCAAAACTTACTGCTATTGGGTCCATTCCAACTCAAAGGTTCTGTAGGACAGAGTAAAACTGCTCCATATGGGGTTCTGGACCCGTAATTTTTACAGACCAACACATTTCTGTCAGTTCCAATGGACCGTGTATAGTCTCCCATCAAATTGAGTGACGTCTGTCAATCAGGTCATAGCCAATGAGGCCTCTGTGTAGGCGTGACCTTCTCCTGAGGATTCTGGAAATTCCTGACTTCTCCCCTAGCGGTGGGACACTCTCTCTGCTGGATATTCCTGTTGACATGCCACATGGAGACAACCCGGAGCTGGAGGAGTCACTTGGAGACGCTCACAAGCGTATCGCTTGATTTGTTTCTCTAGTCAGCCCAGACTTACACAGTTTGTCATTCTGTGATGGCTTGTGCATTGCGCTTATGTTGGAAGATGACCCTAGGGTTTCAAAAAGCAGGAGGTCACCCATAGTGGACAGGTTTCACCAGAGTTTCCAGACTGAGACAGACTAGGAAAAGGGACTAGACAGTCCACTTCTGGGGATTAGCCACTGAAAGATGTATGAAGAGCAGCAGAACATTATCTGGTCTAGTGCCAGATGGGACATGGAACGTACAAGGATATACCTTGGATAAGAGCTGCCTCCTCTAAGTAGACTCAATTGTCATGCCCTGGTTGGAGTAAAATTGTGCGGACCTTCATTTGAAGATGGTACATGGCTCAAAAGGAGGGAGAAGAAACTGCTGCAAATACCCATTAGTAATCAGAATATAGAATATACAAAGGATGGATAGAAGAAAATGGGAAGTTACAGAAATTGAATGCAAAAAAAGATCAATATCCTAGGCATTAGTGACTGGACAAGGACTAGTACAATCCATTTGGAATCAGACAATAAGGTTTGCTATGGCAGTAATGACAGATTAAGAAGAATACCATCTTATTCATCATCCAAAAGAATATCTTAAGAACAACTGCTAATTTCAGTGCTATATTTAATAGGATATCTACAAGCCTACAAGGAACTCCGGTTAATATGACTACCATTCAAATTTATGCATCAACCACTAACACCACTGGTGAAGAAATTGAATAATCCTATTAACTTGTATAGTCTGAAACGGATCAAACACACATCAAGAACTATTGGTAAAGACTAGTGATTGACATTCAAAAGTTGGAAACAAACAGGAAAGATAAGTAGTTGGCAAATATGAACTTGGAGATAGGCATGATGCAAGATAGACATATACAGCAAGAAGGAATATAACTGAGAGGTTGAGACGGAGCCACAGGAAGGAGACAGAACTCAGTTAGGGATGAAAGGTAAATATAGGCTTTATTGGAGGTAGTGAAGGACTTTGAGGAAGGGAAGGAACAGCAGAGAGAGAGAAATTTATATATATATATATATATATATATATATATATACATATATGTAAATGAGAGAGAGAGAGAAGCATCTTGAGCTCCTGGGCAGTCCGAGACCCAAGAGTTAGGGCAGGGAAGGCGTACCCAGTCATGAGATGGTGGAACATAAGTAGCACTTGAGCTAAGGACGCATGTACCGATAAGGGGAATGAGGCTTTCTGATGGTGCAGCTGCAGGGTCTGAGTCAGGATATTGTTTGTGAGTATATTTTGGCTTTCGCAGACCCGATTTCTGGAACACTGAGGGAAGAGGCTGTACAGACCCGGCCCTGAGACATAAGCTCTGTGAAGGGGCTGTGCCCTTTGGGGAGATAAGTTCTGTGAAATGCCAGAGAAAGGGCTTACAAAGTTCAACAAAGTTCACCTCCTTCTTGTGAGGCTGGTGCAAAGGGGTGCCTGGGGCTGCCAGGTTCAGAGGCTGCCAGATCCAGGGGGCTGCCTGATTTTACCCCGGCTCAAACAATAACAGCTAATTCATCCACACAGCAGTACAGAGGGTTCAGTTCAAATGACTTTTGTGGAACAGTTACTATACTGGAAGACCTTCAACTCATGTGGGCTGCTGGGTCCAAAGTCAGGAAGCAGACGGGATAATCCTCCCTGGGGCAAGGTAAACAGAGTCTGCCCACAGGCAAAAAACAGCAGGGTGGGTCACTAACAGTGAGTAGCTCGGGAGCTTTGGGAAGCAGGCCTGGATAGGACGTGGAATGAAGCAATGCAATGGGACAGAATCTACCAGTCTCGAGCTCCAGCGATGTACTCACCAGCAGCCTGGGGAAGCAGGTCTTCAAGGAGCCTCACGCAACACGATTCACAGGCTGCTCTGGCCCTCGGGTGGTGTAACTCACAAGTTGAGGCAGAGCGGCTCAAATGCCCCAGCAGGCTCTGATCACCAGAAAGTAAGAAATGGGGGCAGGCCTTGCAGAGCCATTTATCTCGTTGTCCTCCAATCAAATTGCAACCCGATTAATCCCACATGTGCCTATGGGCCAGCTTGGCAAAATAACCTATCACATTGAGCAAATGCAAATAACTTTTTACCCATAGCATGAATTTGGCTACACAAGTGGCCCTTGCCAGATGGGATACACAGGAATGAGTTGACTCCATCTATAGAAAAGGACAAGAGAGAAGCTCAAAATAATCAGCCAAAACAAGGGAAGCTACTGACTGTAGACGAGCTCACCAACTGTAAACATATTCAGATGGAAGTTGAAGAACATTGAAACGAGTTCATGAGAGACCAAATACATCCTTGAGTATATTTCACTTGAATTAGAGGCCATCACAAGAACAGATGTGATTCACCGAACGTTGTGACTAAAGACTTGATGAACTAGCTGGAGGATGATACTGGACCATCATACATGAAGACAGCCAAAGGTCATTAAAAAGACAGGAAAGAAAGGACACTTCACAGTGGATGTTAGGGTCAATGGAATGATGAAGAAAAAGATCTGAGTACAACTTGCAAGGTTACCCCGGGGAGACCCTGAATTTTAATGAAATGTGCAAACTCTTGGAGTGAGAAACCCCAAAAGACAACATGTTCAGCATAGCTAAAGCTGAAAGAGTGGAAGGAAAAGATAGCCAAGCCTCAAATTTCAATAGAGAAGGATTATATAGGCACAATACTGGAAAACATAGCTAGCATCAAAATAAGAGGCCAGGACTACTAGAACTGCTGTACCAACAAGGACTGGTCGGTTTTCAGCCGTTTAAAGAAGAACAAGAGCTGATGGTATTGAAAGAAGAATTCCAAGGGACACGGAGGGGAGCTATGCCAAACAAGTCACCAGGAATTGATACAATAGCAAATGAAGTATTTCAGCACTGAGGCGGAACCATCGAAGTGCTGTGTAGGCCAGCCATGCTGCAGGTGTGACTATTTTGGAAGATAGGCACGTGGCCAAGCAAGTGGAAAAGATCAATATTTGTGCCCATTCTAAGGACACCCCAAAGAATGTAGGATTTATCGAACAATAGCATTCATAGCGCATGCATGCAGATAAAGTTTTGCTGAAAATGATTTTTGAAAATTTATGTAAACATACATTTGTGCAGGGCAGCAACAGGGAGCTTTCAGAAATCCAAATATGTTCCAGAAGAGGACATAACATCACGTGTGTCATCGCTGACATCGCACGAATAGTAACAGGAGAGTGTGGCAGTCACCGAATGTGGTGTCAGTGCGAGAATTAAGACTGTAGGGGTGGGGGACGGCGCCCCGGGGGGCGTCGTGGCTGTGCGCGGGACGGCGGCCCACGGGGACGGAGGTTCAATTCCAGCAGTGGGGCTGGGCCTCCGACTCCCACCGCCGGAGAGCCGTGATGCCTCCCAAATAAATAAATAAATAAATAAATAAATAAATAAATAAATAAAAGACTGTAGGGGTGGAGGCTACCCTGTCAATCTGAAGATAGCCAATGAGACCTCTGTGTGGGCGTGGCCTTCTGAGAATTCTGAAAATGTGGTCATGCCTTCTTGGAGGCAGAACCACTCTCTCTCTTGGTTCACTCCCTTGTAGACTTTCAACTGAGAACCCTTGCTGCCTGAGAGACTCGACTGACAAGGTTGGCTCCCTGTGAGACATCCTTGAGAAGAAGAATATTTCAAGAACAATTGCTAATTTCAGTGCTATATCTAACAGAATAATATCTACATACCTACAAGGAACTCCAGTTAATATGATTTCCATTCAAATTTAAGCACCAACCCCTAAAGCCAAGGATGAAGAAACTGAATAACCCTATCACTTGTATAGTCTGAGAAGGGTAGGGTAGGGTAGGGTAGGCCACAGGACTCACCCTGATGTGGCCAGAAACCTGGACCCAGAGAAGCCACGTGGAGACTCCTGCTGAGATTCCTGCTGACATGCTGACACCACCACTGGATCCAAAGACTTTCTACCCACTGACCCGTGATCTTCTACATTCAGCACCATTGCATGTGTTCTGTGAGTCTGGAGAGGACTTTACAGATTGCTGAAGGACATACGGGCTAATGTAGGATCTATAGACTTGATACGGACTGGGTTGGGATGTTTTTCTCAATGTTCAATTGTTTTTGTATATAGACCTCTTTCTTATACACATAAGAATTTCTATGGATTTGTTTCTCTAGTCTACCCAGATTAACACATTATGGAAACTTGGGAATGGGGTACTGGAGAGACAAATCATAAATATGGAGAGTAGACGTTTGTTTGACCTCGGCCTCATGGTGGTGTTTCTTCTTTGGCTAACCAGAAGTCAGATAGATCCATGCAGTTTACAGAGTTGTTTTCTAGAAACAGTATGGGAAGTTAAAGCTTTGATTATTTTGTTTGGACGTTGTCTTTGGCTATTCCTGTATGGAGTGGTGAAGATGAATGTTAATGTATATTTTGAGCTCAGGGGTAGAAATTGCCATTTGAGTTTCTCAGAAACCATGCTGCTTAAGGAAAATAGTTAACAGAAGAAAAATGGCTGACAGAAAACATGCATCTGGTTTGATGCCTTCAGAGACCTAATCCCATATTTTTGTAAAAATAGAACAGTTTAGATAAGAATTTAGATAAGCTAAAAAAGGATTGAAGTTGACTGTTTTAAGAATTGAATTAGTATCTGATTCCACTTTGGTTGTACTGATTTTCTCTGTTAGCACTGATATAATGATTGATAGAAATGATTTGGGGAAGTATGAAAATAGCTTGCAAACCCACTTGCCTGAACATATTAACTTGATCTTTAAATGGGTTTAGGCCATGCCTTAAAAAAAGTCTGTGATTCCAGTAGTGGGGCTTGGCCTACTACTCCCACCACTGGAGAGCAGTGATGCCCAAAATAAAATAAAAGAAAGAAAAAAAAAAGTCTGTGAATAAGCCCCACCCAGTGTTTTGAAGTTCTCAGGATATTTGCA
Organism: Nesogale talazaci; assembly: GCA_004026705.1. NCBI lineage: Eukaryota > Metazoa > Chordata > Mammalia > Afrosoricida > Tenrecidae > Nesogale > Nesogale talazaci. Next base: position 7,581 of record PVJH01040524.1, read on the forward strand.
TTGCAAGAGATATGCCTAAGAGCAAGATTGACAGATTGAAGGAACAAAAGAATTCTTTGGAGTTGGGATTTTGAACTAGTAGTATTGTCAGAAGCGGGAGCAAATCTGGAACCATGAAGAAAACTCTTCTCTAGGACTGAATGTTAAAGGGAGCCTGTGGGAGACTGAAATGCTTGCTAGTGGACCACCTGGATCTACTTTTTGAGTGGGAGTAGGAGAAATGCAGCAATATAGAAGAAGGGTTGAGTCTGGCCACTGACACCCATGGACTTGGTTTACAAGGAGCTAAAGGAAAAGGTGAGAGCTATTTGTTTGAAAATTACATGTGACTACAGAGTTACGTGAAAGTGTCTCAAGTTGACAAGGGGCTGTCTGTGGTAGTCACCTAATCTGGTGTCAATGTGAGGATTAAGACTGTAGGGTGGAGTCTAGCCTGTCCATCTGGAGATAGCCAAAGAGACCTCTGTGTGGGCATGGCCTTCTCCTGACAATTCAGGGAAATGTGGTCATTCCTTCTTGGAGGCAGAGACACATCTCTCTCAGTTCACTTCCTTGCAGACTTTCTACAGACAACACTTGAGAGACTCGACTGACAAGGTTGGCTCCCTGAAAGGCATCCCTGAGGAGAGGCCACATGGATCTACCCTGGGGCAGCCAGAAACCTGGACCTAGAGAAGCCACATGGAGACTCCTGCCAGCACTGAGATGGTTACACCACCAGTGGATCTATAGACTCTCTATCCACTGGCTTTGTGATCTTCTACATTCAGCACCACTGCATGTGTTCTCTGAGTCTGAAGAGGACTTTATAGATTGCTGTTGGACATAGGGGCTAATATTGGACTTAAAGACTTGATCGGGCTTGGGATGTTTTTCTCAATGTTCAATTGCTTTTATATATAAACCCATTTTTTATACACATAAGAATTTGTATGGATTTGTTTCTCTAGTCTACCCAGACTAACATAGAGAATACCAGAAAACATGTTTACTTGTGTTTTATTGACTATGCTAAAGCACTCAACAGTGTGGGTCAATTAAGGAGAAGAACAATTCCAGAATACTTCATTGTATTTATTCAGAACTTGTAAGTAGGCCAAAAGACAGTCCTTTGAACCAAACAAGGGGAAAGTGTATGGCTTAATATCAGGGCAGGTGTTATATCGTTTCACCACTTCTTTAATCTGTGAGCTGAGGAAATCATCCCAGAAGCTGGACCTGGTAGAAGAATCTGACATCAGAATTAGACAGAGGTTTATTAACAATCTATGATGGGAAGATGACACAATTTCGTTTGCTAAAAGTGAAGCATTTGCCCATAAAAATCAAAGATTACAACCCTCAGTACTAATTGCAGCTCATTGTAATAGAAACTAGTCTTCAGAATTGGATCCATAATAAGCATCATGATAAACAGAAAAGAGGTTGAAATTGCCGTGAACTTCTTTAATTCACAATCAATGTTCACAAAATCAGCAGTCATGGAATTAAAAAACTTGCTGCATTGGGCACATTTGCTAGACAAGATCAAAGATCTCACTTTGAGGACTAAGGCAACGTAAACCAAGTCCTGGTATTTTCAATGTCCTTCATACATGTGACAACTGGATGATGAATAAGGGAGAGAAGAGAAGAATTGATCTTTTGCATTGTGGTATTGTTAAAGAATATTGAAAGCACCATGGACTTACAGAAGAACAAACAAATCTGTGTTGGAAGAAATACAGTCACCACGCTCCTTAGTGGCAAAGATGGTGAGACTTCTCATATCTTTTGCACATGTTATCTCATGTTCTTTGGACATGTTATCGGAGTAAGAACTCTTCAGAGTCTTTCCCAGACTGGACACAGGCTTGGCCATAACAATTTTGTGGAAGGTACAGAACTGGGCTGTGTTTCAGTTTATTATAGACAGGGTGCCTGAGTCAGAAGGAACTCAATGGCCCCTTGCAATAATAACTGTACACTCTTGACAGAAGAACATGTCCTCCTCATTCTCCAGGGGAGTACCTGGTGAGTCCCAGGTCTAAATCCAATGTTTAGACCAATGTTTAACCACTGAACCACCAGGACATCTTAGGGATGCAAAACCACCCACAAATTATTCCAGTGGAAAAACTGACCGTGTGAACTTCAGCCTCCATGACCTTGAAGCTAGAAGAATTATATGTTGTCAGAGTCCTGGTGGTTTATACTTTGGGCTGCTAACCTCAAAGTCAGCAATTTGAAACCATTAGTCATTAAATAAAACTTTCTACTCCTATAAAGAGTTAGTCTCCGAAACCAGCATGGGACAGTTCTACTCTGTCCTATAGAATCACTGTGTGTCCAAATGGACTTGCTGGTAGTGTTTTTGTTTGTTTGGGTTTTGGGTTGGCCACTACTACCAGCTGCTCTGGAAGGAATCATGTTAAAAGGTCTTGAACAGAGTTGGGTGGAGGTGAGGGGATATGAACCAAAACTCATTGTCATAAAAAGATCAGGTTCACTGGTCATATAAAGACCAAGCTCTTTGTCACCTTTCATGGCGGGTTCAACTTCAGCCAAACAATCTATGTTAGTCACCTAAACTGGTGTCAATTTGAGGATAAGAGTGGGGGGTGGAGTCTAGCCTGTTTACCTTGAGATAGCCAATGAGACCTCTGTGTGGGTATGACCTTCTCCTGAGAATTCTGGGCAATGAAGTCATTCCTATTTGGAAGTGGGAGACACACACTCTTTCTCTTCTCACTTCCTTAGAGACGTTCGACTGACAAGACTGGTTGCCTCCAAGACATCCTTGAGGAGAAGCCACAAGGACCCACCCTGATGAAACCCTCACTGCTGAGAAGCCATGCAGAGACCCCTGCCAGCACCTGTACATCATCACTGGATACACAGACTTTCTACCTCCTGGCCTGTGAATATCTGCATTTGGCATCATTGGATGTGTTTTGTGAGTCTGAAGAGAACTTAATAGATTGGTATCAGACATATGGGTTAGTATATTATTGAACATATAACCTGGACTGGACTGGGTTGGGATGCTTTCGCAATGTTCTATTGGTCTTGCATATAAACCTCTTATATACATATGCGTGTTTATGAATTTTGTTTCTCAAGCCTACCCAGACTAACACACTCACATTGCTTCTGACTCCCCTTTTATGGATTTCTAGGTTGCCATACTACAGTGGCTTGGCTGTGGCTATGATGCTGGAAGCTTTTCCACTGGTATTTCATGTAGCAAAAAGGTCGCCTCAAGTAATCAGGCTTCTTCTTCATATAAAGCAGCTGCTTCTCTGATGATTTGGTCAGCATGTAGATTGAATAAGCATGGTGTAAAGAAACAACCCTGATGTATGCCTCTCCTGCTTTTAACCCAGATAGTGAAGCCTGCATCCTGGTCCATGAACAGTTTCCACATGAGCATAATGAAGTGTTCTAGAATTCCCATTTCCATCTCGATCGCATGCTTAATTAACTGCAGGCTGAAGACTTTGGTAGAAATTTTCAACTTTATTATCATTAGATTTAGTGGCTGGTGCATAAATTTGAATAATTATATTGATTATAATTCATTGTTATGAAGATAGACATTATCTTTTAAAAAATCATTTTATTGGGGGCTCCTATAACTCATCACAATCCATCCATCCACCCATTGTGTCAAGCACATCTGTACATTTGTTACCTTCATCATTCTCAAAACATTTGATTTCCATTTGAGCCCTTGCTATCAGCTCATTTCTCCCTCCTTCCCTGCTCCCCACTCCCTCATGAACGCTTGATGACTTATAAATTATTTTTTCCTATCTTACACTGTTCGGATATCTCCCTTCATCCATTTTCTGTTGTCCAACCCCCAAGGAGGAGGTTATACGTAGATCCTTGTAATTGGTTCCCCCTTTCTATCTGCTTTTCCTTCTGCCCCCCCAGAATCACCCTTCTCACAACTAACTGATCCTAAAGGGATCATGTGTCCTGGATTCCCCATGTGTCTGGTTCTTATCTGTACTAGTGTACATTCTCTGGTCTAACCAGATTGGTAAGGTGAAATTCAGATCATGATAGTAGGACCTCCCTCTTTTTTCCCCCTACACCTCTCTTCTACATTGTCAAATCACTGTCCTGTCATATTCCTCTTCATTCAAGGAAACAAAAAGAAGTTGCAAGGAGTGAGGTCAGGTGATTAAGGTACATGGGTCAGAGCCACATGCTTTTTATTATTTTCCTCCCGAACTGGCACACTGAGATGGCTGTGTGAGCAGGTACATTTTGTCATGATGACAAAACTAGCCCACTGTCTGCCACAAATCAGGCCTTTTTTGTCACACACTCTTATGTAATATTTTCAGAACCTCTAACGAGTAATTGTAATGAACAGTCTGACCTGTTGAAACTATTTCCAAATGTATTACAAGTAGACATTTTCATCCATTTGGGAAGTTGAAGGACATCCAGAACAAGATTTGTCATCAATTGACATTTCTTTTTTGAAATTAGAAAACCACCTGTATTCTTGAAGTTTTCCCCATAGTGCTATCTTTGTCAACTTTGTTCAATATCACAACAGTTTCTGTAACATTTTTCCTGAGGATAAAAAATTTGACAGCCACGGGCTGAGCCCCAGTGGCGTAGTGGTTGTGCGCGGAACTGTGGCCCACTGGGACGGAGGATCAATTCCAGCAGTGGGGCTGGGCCTCTTACTCCCACCACCGGAGAGCAGTGATACCAAAAAAAAATTTTTTTTTGACATCCACACATTGTACTTTTAAATCAGTCATCACAAAAAAAAAAAAAAAAACAAGGGTAGAACAAAACTGCTTTTACAAAAAAAGTCACTATGACCAGAGAGACTCTTAACAGGTGACGTCCCTGGGTGCACTAACTCAGAGGAGTTGCTTGATGCATGTCTAACAGAAAAAGAAAATGCATACTACAGAACCTCTGTTCCACCCAGCACATATCTCTGCTTTCATATAAAGGTGTTTTAAAAATATTAACAGGTCATGTATAACTTTAGAAAGATTTAATTTGCAAACTGGGTTGTCCTAAGTCTGTGGCTCCATTGCTCTTGAAAGGCTGAAGATACAAATCTTGCTGGCCAGTTTTGGGAAGCTTGAAACCTTCCCTTCCCTCCAATATCTATTTGCACAAAGTTCTGAGAGGTGTGGGAGGGAAGTTTGGAGGGGTTCACAATGGGAGGGGCAGGGAAAGAGAGGAGATACGAACCAGATAAACAAAACAAAACAAAACACCCAGGTAAGCAGCCATATGGGGAGCTCTGGTGAGTCTGATGTCTATGAGGTCAAATGAAAGTGTTCTGGTAAGTGGGAAAATCCCTACTAGGGTCCCTCCCTGTCCAGGAGGTGACCCTGCTTCACATCTGATTTGTTGCAAGTCCCAGAGATCTGGGTCCATATACCAAGGATTTCTTGCCACTTGTGTGATTTCTGTGCACCTTGGTCACCACCAGCCAGTGCCTCCCACCCCCTGGCCTGGTACTGTCCCAGGAACTGGATGGCTATTGTGTAGAGCTCCCCAAGGCTGGACCTGACCATCACATCACAACTGTCCACTGGTGGCACTCATCCAGGGCAGTGGCGCCCCTGCTCTATGGTTCCCCTCCCTCCACGAGGCTAAGTTATGTTTCTATCTGCAAGTTCAGGTCCCTACGGGCAGTCACTTAGGGCCTAACTCACAGCAAGTTTGATCACCTGCCACTGGAGTCACCAGTGCCGGCTTGCCTCCCCGCATCCCCACCCTTACCCACCGTTGTGTCTGCTGTGTCAATAGACACAGCCCCCGCCACTTCCAAGGTGCCTCAGCCCATTGCAGCCCTGGCCTCTCCCGGTCCACACAGTGTGGTGCCCGCATTTGCTGCCCACCATGTCCCCAGCACTGCAGCTTCAGGTGGCCCCCACTCCTCCCGGACCAGCATACGGGCGCCACATTCTACCTCCTCCTGAGTCACCTGGAGTCAGAGTTGAGGACCTGGGCCTTGCCAGCCCGCTGCATACCACCTCACCCAGAGTCGTGGGTGAGTCCATCCAGCGAGTGTCCAGCCCCCAGGGCCTCATATAGGCCACCTGGGTTTATCTCAGCTTGGGAATCATCACTGCCCCATCCACCCAGGCATCGCAGCAAGTGGACCAGAGGAGAGTACATTCCTGATCCAGAAGGCATTCTTGCCCCCAATCTAGCCTAGCTCCAAAACTTAGGGGACCAGCAACCAAGTTACGAGAGTTTCCCAGATCCTGTCCATCATACCACCTTAGACTCCAACAGAGCCACCACCCACCCAGTAGCCCCCTCTAGCCCTATTACTGTACTGGGAGCTACCCACCTGTCAAACTGAGTTCCCCACAGCTATCCCCACACTGGTGTTCACAACCTCTCATCACTGTTGACCACTGAGTCACCATGGCATGTACCTACACTGTTGTCTGACCCATCTCCATAATAGGCCACAGCAGCCCTTGAAATCACTGTTGCCAATCACACAGAGAAATTGTGCAGGGTCTCTTGGTCTCCCAGAAAAATAGCGCCCAGCTCTTTGAAATTATCACATAAACAACAGCATATTGCAGCACTCCCAACAAGGAAGACAAACCACAGCGGAAGAATTAACACTGCTCCTAGAAGAATCTGACATGGATCTGCCACAAAAAGAAATTTTCAGAAGGCTGCTTGGAAGAAATCAGGAGCTGAGGGAAGCTACACAGACTAAGGATGCAATGATGGAGATGAAGCCCACATTAGAAGGGATGAAATCTATGACAGAGGGAATGAAGTCCATGCACCAAAGGGAAATACAGCAGCTAATGGACAAAGTACCAGAAGCTGCACACAAGATCACAGACCTCACAAACAGACTAGATGAGGCTGAGTACTATATCAGTGATCTCAAAGACAATCAGACAGACCTTAGCAAATGAGAAAGACCATCAAGTAAGATAATAAAGGAGGAGAAAGAAAACCTGAGATCAATGACAAATGCTATGAAGAGGGGCAACATCTGAATTATAGGTCTACTGGAACAAAACACAGAAAGAAGTCAACAGTTGAACTAAAAAGGGAATTTCTGGAAGAAAACCTCCCCACCCTAATGAATGAGAATCAGCCACTCATACAGGGAGCAGAGAGGATACTAATTAGACTAAATTCCAAGAGGAACTAACTAAGGCATATAATAGGTAAACTCCAGAATTTCAAGACAAAAGAGGAAAATCTTAAGAGCAGCAAAAAATGGGAAGCCACCTATATGACCACATTCAGGTTGAGACAAAGAGAATAAGAAAGAGGGTGGACCAAACTGAAGGAGGTACATGGTGGTCCAATACAAATAAAAGGGGAAAGGAAGGACTAAGGAGGAAAGAGGGGTGGGGTGAAAGTGAAATGTTGACAGAGGGAGCAGGGCACTACCATACCTGGGGGGAGAGTACTGGTCTTATCTCCACAGAAGTGGGAGTGGGCATGCAGAACCTACCACAGTGCACCAAACCATGAGGACAACTTGGGCACATGGGAGAATGCATGAAAAAAGAGCTACAGGGCTGGCCCCTACCGCAACCAAACTGGAACCCTCCTGGAAGTGGGTGTGGCAGAGAGCGGCACTGAACCTACAGGTTGGGGAGAGGGGCCAGCATGCCACGCCCACACGGAGGAAGAAAGCGCCAAACTGGATCCCACCTTGGCACACCAGGCCTGGAGGATGATGTCCCTGTCCCTGTGAGGAGCTAATGGACACAGAAGGGACTCGGTGACCTACAAGAACCCATGTCACGTTGTCCCTTTACTGGAGCAGACTGCAATAGAGGACATTTCTAGGGAGTGCTGTCTGACTCCCCCCCCCCCCCCCACCCCCAGTGAGTGAATCAAGAAGGGAGCATACCAGACTAGCAGCTGGAGCAAGGCAGACCTACGAAGCCCCTGAGGGGCCCCATGGTGGTGGGGAGGGTTCAGACTTCTACTGGATAGTCATGAAGGCCAGCAAACAAACCTGGGATGTTTATAATTTCTTTGTTTCTTTTCTTCCTTTTCCTTTCTTTCTTTTTTTTTTTTTT
>PVJH01040525.1:0-15611 GCA_004026705.1 Nesogale talazaci
CATAATAGGATTAGTAAATAATAATAATTAACAAAAATACCTGAGATGATGGCTGAGCCCTGGTGGCATAAGTCGTTGAGTGTGGGACTGCGACCTGCGGGCATGGTGGCTCAAATCCAGTGGCGGCTTTCAGGAGCAGCACTGAGTAACTCCCACAACCACCAGAGGGCAGTGATGCCCACAAAAGCAAAAAAAACCCAAAAAACAAAAACAAACAAAAATACCTGAGATGACTCCACTTTCAGACCATAATCCCCATAGAACTTTAAAGGATTTTTTCACCCTATCAGTAAACTGAAGATCTTCGAGCTTATAGACTCACTTTTGACACAATACGTACGAGGTGATTGATGTTGTGTATATATAAACAAGAAGGAAGAGGGTGAAAGTGATTAGAAATTAGAAGAAAATCAAATAAGCACAAAATACAAATATAAAAGTGGAGTTGTATTAGAAACAACATATTTTATTAGCGGGTAGGACTCACAGAAATGCTAGTGACATGAAAAAGAAAAAGAAAAAAGAAATACTACTGGCATGTAAAAGATTGAAATAATTCAAAAGTATAGAACATGGCAAGATTTTTTTTAACCATAAAAATTTTCACCAACTGTTTTTACATAGTTTTTGTTAGCTTTTACTTAAACAATAAGATTATGCATTTAAACTTTAGCTAAGCATACCCTCTTTCCCATAAATTTCCTTTGTGAAACCAAGTCTTAATCTCATTAGAATTTTGATAAAGTATTTTCATTTTCTTTCCCTGGATATACTTTAATTTAAAGAAAATAAGCAATTGCATGCCTTAAGCAAACATAAATATGCCATGTTTTTAGAAGAAAGGGAGAGAACTGAATGTTTATTTGGTGTAATTATGAATCTGGTGAGTATGCTCGCTATCCACTTGACAGTTTGTAACTAGGTATTTAACTCATTTTATACTTGGCTAAATGACCTATAAACTAAAAAGTGACTGGCATGTCAGAGATTGGAAATAGTGGTATTCTGTTGATCTAAAGAAATGTCAATAAAAGAACTTAAATATTCATGCAGCTTTAATAAGACGAACTCTTCAAGCATTATAAACAATAAGCCCCCTATTATCTATTTATTTTTGATAAATTACAAATACTAAAATCCTAAACTACAGATATTAAAATCCTAAAATTAAATTGAGTCAATGCTTCTTTTGGTCTTTATCTATTTGAAACAATAAAATTATCAGAAGTTGAATATCTTTCATTTTCAGTAGCAATGTTAAAGCAAATGTTTCACAAACTAAAGATGTTCCATTATTGTGTGATTGTTAGGTTATGAGGACAAAGGAATCATGGGAAGGAAACAGCACAATTAAAAGTAAAGTTTCCTAACACATCCCTATGGAAACAGACTCTATGTACCTACCTTCTTATAATTAAGCAGTTACAATAAACTATGTATATGAATAAGAAATGAAAGGACCACATTACTATATCTAATTACTGCATGTCTCTCTTCTGTCTCTGACTCTCTTTTGCTCTCAAAGATGACAATGTTGAAAAAAGTATTAGAAAAAAAGGGGGTATTTTTCAGAATTCAAAGAAACAATAGAAAAAAAGCAATAATTTATCTGGAAGAAAAATTTTAATAGCAGCCAAACTGCCAGTTTATTTTTTAATCTAAAAGTATATCTTGCTTTTAAAAACAAGCCAGAATCTTCTTCACTTGTTTCAAAAGATGAAATAGCACTACTAATCTCTTTCAGCTCCGAGTTCCTTCTGTTTTAGATATTTGTACTATGGAAGGGAGGATCAATTAGATGAATAGGTTCTATTACTTTATGGTTAACAAAAGATTTTATATTCTGAGATACACACAAAAATAAGTCAAAGTCAGCATAGGATTTATGGAATGAGGAGCAGAGGAAAATTGTTTATCTAACAGAACACAATCTTGCTAAAGCATTTATTATCTTGAGGGGCTTGATTCCATAGACGACTCCTTCTGTGCCAAAGAAAGAAGCTGTCCAGAGTACAGATGTGGAGGCTGAAAACAACTCACAATCTAAGACTACCTTCTTCCTACAGTGTGATTTTCAAGAAAGCGAGTATTCTGGACATGCCTCTGTCAATAGCAAGAAAGACACTATTCACATATTGGACCTTGTTTCTTTAAGTCATGCTTATTTATATTTTTTCTTGCTTGTGTGACAAGCAAATCTAGATCCACGCCTTATTTGATTTCTCCACTACAGGCCATCACCACACCTTTTCACTGCTCCTTATCGATAGACCCTGCCTACCCCTCAATATAAAACCATAAAAAGACATGAAGAAAACTATTTTTAGAACACTTAAACTGTGATTTATGTTGTAGCAGTTGCCCAGTTAAAACGACTCTACTCTGCTCTGAGGACACTACTCCTGGGAAACTGAGAGAAGCAGCAGCAGGGGGTGGGGGTGGGGGTTGGGAAGTACATTAGCTCACAGGAAGGCATGAGTTGAGTAACCCTGGAGATTTACAGGGACTCGTGGATCCAAAGGAGACAGCCACACATGTGGAGGGCAGTCTATGCAGAAGGTGCTAAAACATTTAAACCAATGACACAATGGACTGAAAAAGGTGAAATGCAAGCCATGCGACTGTAGAAGAGGAGAGAATCCTTTGTGCCCCCAACAAATTACCTCTGTTTGGAGACATGGAATGAGATGGGGACAATCCCTGATTTACTCTTCTAATAACACCTGCATGAATGGATATGTTTTTTTTGGTTGTTGTTGTTCAATCGCACTAGGCAGAAATTAATGAGCAGTGTCCCTCCCTGACTCTAGGGGAAAATACAGCAGGGGAAAAAAACAAGTAAGAGAGCCTCATAACCAGTATTACTTAAGACTCTTGAAGTTGTTTGTTAGTTTTAAACTGTACAGACCTGACAAAAGATAGAAGAAAAACATTTTGACTCTTTAGGTGAATAAAATGTCATATGCATTTCATTTCCGTGTCATTACATAATTAAAGACAGAAAATGGATTGAATTGCCCCTGCAGTTATAGCATTTATAATTCTTTTCCACACAAGTTTTATAAACTCAACACACTTATCAGGTTCAAAGTTATGACATGATAATCAACTTCATGTCAAAAGAGTGCCATAAAATTCATATTGTCACATTTTCTTCTCACATTAATACTTTCAGATTCCAACACATCTCTGATAGTTTGCATGGCTCTTTAAATATTCTTTCTGACCCATTAAAGCAAACAGAAGTTATAAAGGGATCGAATTCTACTAATCTGTACTTCCTTTAAGTAATCTAATAAGCAAGTATTTTATCACTGCCTGGGTCCTTCCCTGAAATTAAAGTATTTCCTAGCCAAGTGTGCTCTTTCAAATGAATAGCCATGAAGTAATTCTTCAAGCAGAAATAGAACCAAAATAAATACTTTCATTAATGTTCATATATTAGCATTCCAGACTATCAGTCTCAACCATCTCTCATAGTTGAATGATAAGCTTTTACATTAATTCTATTTAATCCCCAGGTTTTATTTTGCAAGATGCTAAACTGATCCATGAAATAATGTTCCAGGAACATCAATATTCCCTTTTTCCTGTAGCTGTAAATAGCACTAGAGAAAATTTACATATCTTGCGCCTTCTCTCTGGGACCTCTCTGTGACTCTTTCCAATATCGCATAGGTTTGAAAAAACAAACAAAAACACGTGTAGGACCCCGAAAGGAATTTTTATAGCTACACTCATAGACAAAGTAAAAATCCTTCCAGGTGGCCCAATAAGAGAGTATCATGGAATTTATCAAGGGTTCATTTTCCCTTGGATCTTCAATGGATGCTTATGTTAGCAGGCCATGAAAAAAAAAATCAAATCACATATTCCATTGAGAAAATCTTCTGCAGGAGATCTCACTAAATGTGTGAAGAAAAAATATTACTTTGAGGACTAAGAGGAACCTGACCAAAGCCACAGTATTTCCAAGCAATTCATATGAATGTGAAAACTGGATAGTGAAAAATAAAAAAACAGGGAAAAAATTGAAGTATTTGAATTATAGATTTGGTGAAAAACACTGAAAATGAAATGGATAGTCAGGAGAACAAAGAGATCTCTTCTGGATCCCATATAGCCAAAATGCTGCTTACAAGTGAGAATTTGGAGACGTCACATCATGTGCTTTGTAAATGTTATCAGTACCTGGAAAAGAACATCCTATTTAGTACAGTAGGGTGTCAGCCTAACCAAAGAAAGACCCTTCAGAAGACACACTGACAAAGACCTACTGCAACAGTGAACTCCAGCTGTAAAATCCAGAATAATAAGAGTTGTGAGACTGCGGTCGATCTAGGAACTGTTTTGTTTTGTTTTATGTCACTATGAATTGGGTGGGGACAACACTGAACAACAATAATTCATTGTATTTTGCATATATATATATATATATATATGCATTGTGCTGCTTTCTGAGTCAGAAGCAGACTTTATAGACTGATTTCAGGCATATGGGCTATTATTGGACTTACGACTTTGCACTGGACTGGATTGGGATGCTTTCTTAGGGTCACATTTCTTTTGTATATAAACCCTTTCCTTATACCTATATGCATGTCTCTGAAATTTGTTCCTCTAGTCTATCCAGACTAACTCATTATGGTACCAGGAGTGGGGTACTAGAAGAGCAAATCATAAGATGGAAAGTAGAAGCTTGTTTGACTTGTGCCTCATGGTATTGTTACTTCTTTGGCTAGACAGAAGTCAGATATGTATTTTGAGTTTACTGAGTTATATTCTGGAAACAATATGGGAAGTTAAAGTTTTGATTTTTTTGTTTGGAAGCTGTCTTTGGTTGTTCCTATATAAAATGGATACTGTTAATGTATATCTTAAGCTTAGGGGTGGGGGCCACCATTTGAGTGTCTCGGAGCCAGTTCTGTTCAGGGACAATGGTTAAGAAGATCAGAATGTGGGGCTGAGCTTCGGTGGTGTAGTGGTTGTGCTCAGGACTGCGGCCTACTGGGATGGAGGTTCAATTCCAGCCCCAGGGAGCAAAGGCTGGGCCACCTACTCCCACCACCAGAGGGCAGTGATGCCAAAAAAAAAAAACCAAAATAAACAAAAAGAAGATCAGAATGCCAGACCGAAAGCAAGGATTTGTTTTGATGCCTTTTGAGACCTAATTCAATGTTTTCATGTAAACAATAGTTTAGATAAGGATATAGATAAGCTTCATAAGTATTGACCTTCTGTTTTAAGAATTAAGTTTGATTTCTGATTATGCTGTTTATATTTTTTTTCTTATGCCTGTTATTGTAAATATAAGGATACATAGAAATTTTTACTGGGAAGTATGGAAAGGGTTTGCAAATCCAGTTACCTCAAGCTAAGCATTGACCTCTACAGGGTTTAGGATTTAGTGCCAAAGACATCTCTAAAGTGATTAACCCCACCTTGAGCTTAAATGGGGTTAGACCACACCTGAAAAAACTTCTCTGAAGAAAGTAGCTCCACCCAGTCTTTCAGAGTACTCAGGGAACTTGTAGTCTGAGAGGTCAGACTGACCCCTAAAGAAGGAAAGAGTCAATTTCCTTGAAAAATCCTGACTAGTGATTGTCTTCAAAAGCGAACAAATCTGGAACCATGAAGGCAACTCCTCTCTGGGTCTGAATGTTAAAGGAACATTGTGGCAGGCTGAAATGCTTGTTAGGTGACCACCCAGATTTACTGCTTGTTGGTGAAAGCAGGAGAAATGTGGCAATAAAGAGCCGGGTTGACTTTGGCCACTGACACCTGGGGACTTGGTTCACAGGAAAAAGGGGAGATGAGAGCGGGTTTACTGGTCTGAAGTCCATGACCTAGCATGGGAGAGCTAGGCATGTTGAGAATTTGTTGGGTCCTTGGTCTAAAGGAAGGCGACCAATGGCCACCATGGTGAGGCTAAGTGGAAAAGCCCACATTGAGTTGACCAGAACCCAACCAGAGGAAGAGAAGTGATTTTGTCTGTGACCTGGTTGCTGACTTTATGGAGGGCCTGTCCGGATTTGACTTTGCTAATGGACACACACTTCATGAGTTTACAACTGGAATGAAGATTCTTCACGTTGAAAGATATGATTGTTTCCTTATAGCACTGGGTTGGTGTAAGTGGGTAATGTAGAAATTAGATACCCAAAATGGGGGGATGAAGGCATGAAGTAGTTTGGCTTGCAAACTCTTATAGATGGTAGAATGTACAGTCTTTGGATTATAGAATCAAGGTGTAGATATTTTGTTACTATAATTGTAAGGCACAGGATATCTATTGCTTTGTTCACTTATAGAATGTTATTTTCAAATGATGATGACACAGGCTGACTTATATGTATTTTAGTTTTTCCTGTTAGATTTAAAAAATATTTTATTGTTTATTTGATGTTACATATGGTCACAGAGTTATGTGAAAGCATAAAATTAACAAAGGGTGGTCTGTGGCAGTCATGTGTTTATGTTAATTTTATAATTGAAATATAAGGGTGGAGTCTTGCCTGTTAATCAGGAGAAAGTCATTGAGTAGATGATGAGGCCTCTGTGTAGGCATGGCTTTCACCTGAGAAACCTGGGAAATCTCACAATATTTCCCTCGTGAAGATTAGAAACTATCTTCCACAGTTGTTGGGAGTTAGTTAGAGAGATGATTAACCACAGGCAACACAGATGGTGGCGGCTGGGAGGCTGGAGTAGCCAGTGGAGAGACCACACAACTTTGCCCTGATGAAGACAGACCTCTGAAGCTGGAGTGGCATGCTGTTGATGGACCTGAGCCCTGGAAGCGAGGAGCCATGGGGATACCCCTGCCAGCGCCAGAATTCTGCACCCACTGACCTGTGACTTCCTGAGTCAGAAACAGACTTTATAGACTGATTTCGGGCATATGGGTTATTATTGGACTTATGACTTTGCACTGAACTGGATTGGGATGCCTTCTTAGGGTCACATTTCTTTTGTATATAAACCCTTTCCTTATACCTATATGTGTGTCTCTGAAATTTGTTCCTCTAGTCTATCCGGACTAACTCAACCACATAGATAATAAATAATAGCATAGTATGCATTATTATCTGGTACAATGTCTGCAAACCCTCTGCTTCTCTAGCCCAGAGCTGGAGTGAGTTGGATATGGAATGAGAAGGAGAAAGGGGGTGGGTTGATAGCAGGAGTATGATCAAATGAATAGTGTCTCGTAATAGCTATGTGCAAACTCCCTATTACTCGTACCTCTGACTGTAAGCTTGTGTGATTATAAAATTTTCTTTTGTTATGTTAAGAAAGTCATACTAGTATAAAGTGAATCCTAAACCTAATAACACCTGAAATATAAAGAGACCAGAAAATCCAAAGGGTGCATACATGAGAAATACCAAAGAAGCAAACACCAGGCAACGCCAAAGAATACCAAAGATAGCCAGCATATGAGAGAGGTTTTTAGAAGACACATGTTGTCCACAGTCCTGTTTTTGATTTTTGGCCTCTTAACTTACCACAAAAGTAATTGCTCTTCTTTAAAGACTCCCATTTGAGGTATTTCTGTTGTGACAGCACTTAGTAAGTAGGATGGGGATTGATTTTGATTTATGGTAGAAAGAATCTTTCTGATCATCTTGGCCACCCAACTGCAGAATCAGCCACTTGGGAGAATTCAACATGAGAAGGGTGAACGCAGAAGCATATGTGTCATTCTAGAAGATATACGAAAGAGTTTCACTATAAGTAAGGGAGGAACTACTTCGCTTACAAGGTCTTGTGACCTTTAATTTACAACACCAGGAGTCTCCTTTCTGCTTCCTTACACCTGCAAAATGACCTTTCGTTCCTCTGTTGAACACCAGTAACCTGTCTTTTAAAGCCATAGAATTTTATAAATGTATTCTGATTGTGTCAGAACCTTTAAATGCATCAGGTATGCAATATCAGTAGAATTAATTCAACATAACATCCATAGTTTCACTGGGGCAGGAGGAGCAGGGTCATGATATCATTTTAGATAGAATTTTTTCCATTGAATAAAGCAAAAAGCATGCTTTTCAAAGAAACATTGGAGAAAACAGAGCAGTCCTCCTGTGGGGAAACCATTGGCAGAGCTGTGACACACTGGGAACCTCCAATGTGTCTGTGGCTTTCATTGAAAGCCAGAGGCCCTGTAGGGTTATCAGCCTCATGTGTAGCCTGTGAGCCTCTTTGTTTTCTCTATATCTAAGCACATGTAAATCTTTCATTCCTATAGTAAACTGACTTTTTGTATAAAGAAAATGACTAACTTGAAAAGTTCCAGAGTTTTCCATATTTAAATTTCTTTAAGTTTTGAAATGTGGAGCAGACTCAAGTAGTCCATAATGTGTTTTGAGGATAGAACATTTCCACTTAGGGAAATTAATATTTTCAGCAACTATTCAAAGTGCATCCAGAAGAAATTAAAACCACATACTCTCACCTATGAGTATCAGAAGGCCAAGTCACATACATGAGGTAATGATGTGAAGAAGACTTGGGCTCCCATCCACATTTGTGAGAGCATATCTGGTTCCCCATGGAAGAAACTGGAAAGTTGGGGGAACTAGATAGGAAAGGTGTGGGCACTAGCAGAAGCAAAAAGAAAGAGAGCACAGAAAAAATGACAGCTCTACTGACTACAGAGGAGGACAAATATCTAAAAAGCTTATGCTAAATTAAAGAAATACAGTAGCACAGGAAAACCATGAATGTGAAAGTATCTGATAAGGACGCCCTTAATGAGCAGGCAATACATCATTTTGTTCATCCCAGTTGTCCTCTGGAAACCCTATCTATTGAATCAATGACATCCATTACTTCAAGCAGTAAGAGTATTCATCCAAGACTATGAGAGTCATTGCTTGGGCTCAACTTGAAGTCTCAAAATAGAATTTTGAAAGCCAGTAACAGGCATCACATTGAAATAACCTCTCCCCTCTGGCCCCTGTCCCATCCCGCTACCCTGCTGCCTCCTTAATCTAAACATATTGAACTATATAAACTGTCTTCTTAAAAATACAGATAAAGTTGTTGTTTTTATAAGGGTGGCATGCTACAGGGGATTAGGATCATAGAAATTTTTTGTAAGATGTAGAAAAATATATTTGTAATATGACTCTACAGAAAAGAAATGATTAAGTCCTTATGCTACTGAAGGCAAAATCTGGAAGGGTGAGAATAGAGCAAAGAGCTTGAAGTGAATGATTTTTGTCTTATTCTTGCTCTTCTCCAAACTCAGTGTTGAGCATCAAGTATTGTAAAAATTCTGGAAATACACAGATAGGTTTGTGATAATCTAGAAATGTCATATTCTGCTTACTTCCCTGAACTCGTGTGAACCTCTTAGAGACTCCTTTGCGCCTTTCCACTTGGATCCTTCCCTAGCGATTTTGCCACTGATTTTTTTCAACCAGCTTTTGTGTGCTTTCTTATATATTGGCTAATATTTGTGTTCAGAGAGCAGGCCCGCCGGAGTGCTGAGATTGCCTGAAAGCTTGCCAGTCACTTACATGATTGAGTCAGGGCTGTTGAGCGTCATTGAACTCAGTTAAGAATGTAGTTCTTTTGTCTACAGATGAAGCAAATTCTAGGGTAAAATGTACATAATACTAGAATTACAGAGACACTAAGCTTCAGCTGAAATTGTACCATGCGTTATTTTCATCTGCTAGTTGATCCCAATTCTCTAGAACTATCTTATTGCTATCACCTAAGAGCACTTTCTACATGAACTACTTTCACTTCCATCCTTGGTTTCGATTGTACATCTGGGAAGCTCACCATAAGGCCGTTGGTCCATCATGTGATTATCGGGTGTGGAAGGCATGGATAGGACTTGCGAGTTGGATCTCCTGGAGGCTAGATGGCATGGAAGGTTCATCAGGCCTAACAGGCCACATTCATCTTGCTATGATCTAGGTCTCTGTGAGGAACTCAGGAACAGGTAAAGGTATGAGCTACTTTGTACAATATCTTTGGCATTTGGAAATTATAAGGAAAATAGTGCTATCTAAACTTTGAGATTAGGGGCTCACAATGAAATGGCAAGGATATATTGAAGTGATGGAATGCAACACTAAGGTAAGTCAATGAACAACTTAAAGAAAAATGTGAACGTCAGAGTTTCCAAGGCGTCACTGAAAGATACACTTAAAACATAAAGCTGGAGGAGAGACAAACTTTATAGCTAGCGTAATACTTAAGGATAGAGTTCCAGAATTTAAAAAATGAATTTACAACCTGCCTACCTGTAAGTCTCCTAAATCACAAATCAGTAATCTGATGGAAAAGCTGAGTAGCCTAGCACTGGGATAGGAGTATAAAGTAGCTAAAAGAAGAAACTATTTCCCAATGATTTGCCTGAGATTTCCTAACTTGTCAGAGCAGAGACCCCTCTCCTTTCACTCTCACTCATGCCGAACACTGAAGAAAAATTCTATTATCTTCAATATCAACTCTCACCTTCCCCCTTGAACATCAAACCAAAGAGGTTTATTCTTCATCACAATTGATAAATGAAAAGAATCGCCTTTCCTTATCATACTTCCTTGTAGTCACCTTATCCCAGGGCTCACAACATTCCTGTTTTTCTAGCATACATAACATACACAAAGTCACCTTAGTATAGGAGGCCCAATTTATTGCAAAGGGCCCAAAGTAGGCACCTGGGCATAGAAGCCATATAATTCAGAAACTGATACCTTATAGAGTTTGGAAATGGCTCTTCAAAAGCACAACTGAGATATGATCTTAGCGATGATCTGTGTGTGTGGCTGGGGAGGGGGGCACAATTTGCAGAATATAAAATTAAAGTAATATTCATTATATGGTGTTATATCTCCAACAGGTAAGATCAATGCCTCCCCCCACCCCCAACCAAAGATCTCTAATCATTATTACTCCTATGGAGCCATTAAAGAATGTATGCTTCCTGTTGCTGCACCTTTAAGCTCTGTGAGTGTAAAGGTCTTGGTTCTCAAGTTAGAATACCATTAAAAGAACAGTAAGGCTCTGATTTCTTATATAAATATACTAGTAAGCAAGAAAATGAGCAAACATATTGGGAGGGTTTTTATAACCTGATCATTAGGAAGATTCAGGGTCGTCAGTAGGTAATGTGGGAGCCCTGGCTGCATAGTGGCTATCCATGGGTCTGTGATCTAGAGGGCTGGCAGTTCCAAACCACCAGCTGCTCCTTTGGAAAAAGACAGGACTTTCTATTCCTGTAAAGAGTCACAGTGTCAGGAACCCACAGAAGCGGTTCTACTCTCTTCTAGAGGATTCCCGTGAGTCAGCATCAACTTGATGGCAATGAATTTTGTTTGTTGTTTATTAGGGAGTGTTGTTGTTATGTGCTACACAGTCTATTCTGGTCGATGGTGATATTACATATAAAAGGACCAAACACTGCCTAGTCCTGATACACATATTCAAAATTAGTGTTAGGTTTCAGTCCATTTGTGTCACTACTGTGCTAATTCATATCATTCAGGAGCTTCCCAGTTTTTGCAGACCATTTATTATACCAAGCATGATTTTTTACAGGGTCTGGGCTTTCCTGGTAATAGCAGGCTCAAAGTATGTGAGACCAAGTCTCACCATGCATAGTTATAATGAACTTTCTCGCTGCATTTCTTCTAAGACAGTTTTGTTCATTCTTCTGGAAACTTGATTCAAATGCATCTATTCTTCTACAATCTTCCTTATTTATCCTCTGGTTTCACATATATATGAGGTGATTCGAAATACTATGACGTGGATAAGATACACTTTAGTGCTCAAAGTGAAAGTCCTATTTTTCAATACTTTAAGAGGTCTTAGGCAGCAAATTTGCCCAATACATTACTGATTTCTTCATTAGGAAGGATTATGGATCTAAGTCAAATTAATGCCTCAGCAACTTCAATCTTCTCTACAATTATCGTGATGTGGTCCATTGGTCCCACTGTTAGCATTTTGTTTTCCTTATGCTGAGTTGCAACCTGTACTGAAGACTTCAGTCATCGATTTTCATGAGCAGGTGTTTCAAGTTCTCATTTCCAGCAAGCAAGGTGTGTCATTCACCTTGTTGTTAATAAACCTTCTTAAAATCCTGATGAAATGTTCTTCATACACTCTAGCTTCTAAGACTATTGGTTTAACTTACAGATTGAACACGTATAACAAAAACAAATAGACTGAATAAGTATGCAGAAAACACAAACCTAGTATATCCTGTCTTGATTTTGAACCATGCAGTACTTGTATGTTCTGTTCCAATGACTACTAAATACACACACACATATATATATACACATACATATATATCTTACATAATCCAATATATCCATTCACATATAATTATAGTTATTCAGCGAGTGGAGCTATACAATCATCAATGCTATCAGCATTCCAACTCCTTCCCTCCCTTTCACCCTCTTTTCCCATACCCTCAGGGAACTTTTTCTCCTAATATTGTTTCTCAAGAGTTATTTGTCTTGACTTTCATGAAGAAAACAATATACTAATGGAATTCTAACATAATTAATGAGGTAAAACAAATGAAAACCTTAATAGTGAGGGGAGGAAATAGTAAAGACCTGGAAGTTATTTAAATATTTCATCAGTTGATATCAAACCCTGGATTTAGCATCTACTCCAAATGATTCTTCTGAGAGGGACAGGAATGACTGCCTGCCTCTTGCTCCATGCACAGGCTCTACGTAAGCAAATGAAGTATCCTAGATTTACATTTTGCTCAATTTTATTTATTTTGTTTTGTTTTTCTGATCCATACAAAGTCCTGTGCCCTAGTGAATAAAGCACAAGTAACCATCTTACAAATATTCTGTGCTTCCAGCCTAAATCTATATTATGTGACAGTGACACCCCATGGACCATGTACTACTTGGAATGCAAGTTGACTTTTGGACAGCTCCAAGTGCTGTTGTAAGTCTTATTCTTTTGCTGTCAACACAATTTTACTTGTATGTGATATTAATGACTTTGATAATTTCAGCATTTTGGGGGTTCATCTTACTTTGGAATGGGCATAAATGTGGATATCTTCTTGTCTGTTTTCAAATTTTTAGCTAAGATTAATAAGTGCTTGTAATGCATCAACGACTTGTTAAAATACTTCAGTTGGTGCTACTCAAATTCCTGGCACCTTGGTTCTTTTTTTTGCCAATGTCTCTCGCCAATGTGGATTCTATCATCAGTTTTTGACCGTATGCTACCAAGTAGAATGGCTGAATTTCTACCAGCTGCTTTTGGAACAGTGACTGGATTTCTGCAGACTTTTTGAAGGGCTTCCTGAATAATTTAATATTTTGCCCATAGTATCCTTCGATGTTGAGAAACTTGACATTTGAATTTCTTCTTCAGAATTTTCTGCTTGAGAAATGCTGAGTATCTTCTTTCATTTTAGCTGTGCACATCTCATTAAAAAACTGTCTCCTCCGGATGATTTTTTGCAATTTTTTTTCAGCTGTTTTTTTTTTTAATCATCAATTCTTCTGATCACCTTAGCCACTCTGCATTCAAATGCAAGTTTCAGAGTATCTTATCACACCCACTTGGTATTTTTTTCTTTCCTGTTTTAAATGAACTTTGCTTTCTTCAAGAATGATATTTTTATATTATCCCACATTTCCTTTGATCTTCAGGCAGTAGTGTTCAATGTCTCAAACGAGTTCTTGAGATGTTTGCTAAAGTGAGGTGTGGTATTCTCAAGGTCATGGTTTTTCTCCTGTCAACTCATTTTGATTTGCCTCAGCTCCAAGCTGTGCTTGCCTCTGAGCAACAGGTGGTCTTTTCCACTGTTGGCATATGGTTTTGTTTTGATTAGTGAAACCCAGCTTCTATAGTGTCTCTTCCCCCAAATGTAGTCAAATTCATTCCTGTTTATCTATCACATCTAACACAGTCAGGGCGCATGTTGTGGTTTTTAGGTGGCATCATGTCAGATCCTGCTCTTAATGATTGAAACACAGCCTGGTCCTACAGGATCCTTACAATTGTTATGTTTGAGCCCCTTTCTGCAGCCACTGTGCCAACCTATCTCATGGTTTTCCATTGCTTTTCTATGTTGCTACTTATGATTTTCTTTTATAGAAACTTGTCTCTCTTTTAACATATCCAAACGATATGAGATAAAATCTTCCTAATCCCCGTCTAAGGAGTATTTTGGGTATACTTCTTCTAAGACATTAATTTGCTCTTTGAGTAGAATGCTACTGTCATTCTTCACTTGCACCATGATTCATATCTATTCGTTCTTCTTTGATCTGTTTTATTCAATGTTCAAATTTCATATGTATATGAGATAAGAGAAAACACCATAGCTTGCAGTAGTTGCACCTCAATGAATGCTTTATGAATGAATAATTGGATAAAGGAACATGAAATGAAGAAGTTGTTGGTCTGGCAAATCACATGATGAAATATTCAACTTTGCTTTACCAAGATCATATTTTTCAACTACTAATAGTTCCTCTTTTTTTCACTATTTACACTCCAACCACTACTAATAATTAATTCATCTTGATTTCATGTTTGTTCCATTTCAAGCTAAAAAACTTGGTAGTAGAATTCTTTTCAGTTTCTTCATCACTAACTATAATAGTTTAAAGGTAAATTTGAGTGATAACTGTATTAGCTAGACTTTCTTATATGTATACTTGTATTATCTTATCACAAAAAAGACATTGTACTTCCAGTTATATCTCTAAATGTTCTTTTTGATATTGAATGCCATACAACTCCTCTTAAAATCCTGGAAAATATAACAAACAATAAATTAGATCAACTCAAAATGACCAATACTGGTCAATTTTAGGACAGCGATGTCTGGGATATAAATTGTTATGTATTCCACTTAATTTTTAAAACACAATGGAAAACTCTGTTTCTTAGTTAGGAAGAAATAGCCACTCAAAATCCCATGCATCACTTCAAAACACTGTCAGTTAGTATAATGAAAGTATAATGAATGGAAGCAGACCTTGTTCTGAAATATCCCTCAAATCTGAAAGCACTCAAAATGCAAACGATTCTGCAGAATGGAGTCAACCATGGTGATGTGAGTCTGGTAAACCTTATAGAAGTAGAGCTATGGAGGTCTTCATTTGATGGGACACAAATCAAGACAAAGAGCTTCAACAGTCTGCCAAAGATCAGAACTTGTAACATAACAAGTATGAATCTAGAAAAATTGGAAGTCATAAAAAATCAGTTGGAACCCGTAAAGATCAATATCTTAGGCATCAATGGGCTTAAATCTACTGACATTGGCCAGAAAATCTTCTGATTCATTATGCAGGAATAACACAATGAGCAGGAAAGGCATAACATTCATTTAAAAAAACATTGCAAAATCAACCTTGAAGTTCAGTGCAGTCTGTGATCAGAAAATATTTATTCATCTTCAGGGAAATCAAATCTATATAACTATTCCTCAATTTTATGCATCAACCACACAGCTAATGACAAAAAATTGAAGAATCCTACTGTGTTAGTCCGGGTAGACTAGAGGAACAAATTTCATAGACACGCACATGGATATAAGGAAAGGGGTTATATACAAAAGGAATGGAACACTGAGAAAGCATCCC
>PVJH01040526.1:0-15608 GCA_004026705.1 Nesogale talazaci
GTTATCTCGTCCTCCTCGTTCACCTGTCTGTCTGGTTCTGCGCATCCCACGTATCTGTCTCTCTGTCCTGCTGGGTGTGCCCGGTGCATGCCCATGGCACCTGCCGCCATCCCTGCTGGGGTGGGTTTGTGGGGAACGAGGGTTTGCCTGCAGGTGAACATGGCTGAGAGGTCCGTCCAGCCTGGCGGCCTATCGCCTCCCTGGACTTGAGTACAACCCGGTCCTGTTCTCGGGCCCCCTTGGGCGGTGCCCTTCCTCTCGCCGAGTCTCTGGACTTTCCCTTTGGGGCAAGAAGGAGGGAGGACTCCCCCTGGAGAGGACTGAGCCGCCTGACCTTGATGAGGTGGTGTGGGGTGTCTCCCCACCCTAAGCTGCTTGAAGGACAGGACCCCAAATCGCCACGGCTTCAGGAAGGGGCTCATTGATTGTGCTGAGAGGCCAAGCCCCGCAGAGAGCCGAGCAGCCCAGGTGATGCTCACCAAACCAGGTGGCCCATACACCTGGGGTCTGGCTCCTCACCGCTGGGCCTGGGTGAAAAGCCAGGCAGCTGCTTATGTCAAGCCACGGCTTCCCCTAACCGAACTCCTAGCCACCCTATAGAAGTCGCCGCTCCCCGTCCCCGCGGTTTCCCAGACAGGCCTTTCCTGAAGTAGCAGTTTCATCTTTCTGCCCAGGAGCAGTGGGTGTGAACTGCTGACCTTCCCGTGGGCCTTAACTGATTCCTTGCTGACTGTCCCCCAATCTTGTGTCCATCTTTTTTTGGGGGTGGGGAGGGGAGCGGCAGGTTTCGTATACATACACAACACCTGCCAACTCAAGGCACAGCCCACGTTGAGGTGCGACTCTCACAACCTCCTGTGTCCAGAGCTTTCTGTCACGCTCTGCATCGACCGCCCCCCCGCCCTCCGCTCCTGCCCCCTGGCAGGTCCTCGGCATTTGCCTAAGCTCGATAGCCTGTCTAAGTGGGTGGCATGTGCCCTTCTGTGACTGACAGGTGTCAGGCGGCACGGTTTCCCGGTGCCTGTGGTGGCACGTGTTGTGGCTCCCTTTCTTCCTGTGACTGGGCCCACGGCGTGCAGGGACCCCGCGCTATCGATGCAGTCATCCCGGGCAGTTGCCACCATCTGGCTTTTGGGAATAGTTGCTGCCCCATTGAGCCTGTACTTCTCTGGAGAACTCAGCGACGGGACATGCTAGCTCCTCCCTGGCCCGGGGCTGACGACTGGGGGTCTCTCTGTCCGCTCCCCGCGACCCCCCCAGGAGTGGGAGGAGCGGCGCCGGCAGAACATCGAGAAGATGAACGAGGAGATGGAGAAGATCGCCGAGTATGAGCGTAACCAGAGGGTCAGTGCGGTGGGGGGGGGGGGGGGGGGGGGGGGGGGGGGGGGGAGGCGCGGAGGGCGGGGCTGCCCACTGAGGGACCCAGCCAACATCTCCCGGCTCCCTCTGTCCGTCCGCAGGAGGGGGTGCTGGAGCCCAACCCCGTGCGGAACTTCCTGGACGACCCCCGGCGGCGGGGAGGGCCCCTGGAGGAGTCGGAGCGGGACCGCCGAGGAGGCAGCCGACGGCACGGCCGCAACTGGGGGGGCTCCGACTTTGAGCGTGTGCGCTCCGGCCTGGAGCAGGAGCGGCAGGTGGGTGCCAGCCTTCAGTTCCTGGGTGCTTGGCACCCCCCCGGGTGGCCCTGAGGGGGGCAGGGCCGGCCGGCGCCACGTGGGCCAGGCGTCGTCTTCCCTGCCGATTAAAGGAGCCCTGCTGGCATAGCCGTGACAATGACCGGTGGCCATCCGTAAGGTGGGTGGTTCGAACCCAGCGTCCTCCCCGCAGGAAAAAGATGAGACTGACAGGGCGCGGGCAGAGTTGCAGCCTAGGATCCCCGAGGGCTGCTCTCCCCGGCCTTACGGGAGGTCTGTGAGTGGGATCGACTTGGGGACGGATGGCGGGAGGAGGTCCTTCAGGTGCCGGGCATCACAGCGTTGAACTGCTCCGTGGGGAAGCAGACTGCCAGGCCTCTCTTCTGTTGCACGGCCCACCTCTGTGACAGCTGACAGCCAGCCGCTCCCGCATGCCAGGCTCAGCAGGGTGGCAGTAGCCATGCATTTGTGCTGTGTGCTCTCCCGTCGGCGGGGACAGCAAATGGTTACCATGCTCAGCCACTAGCCCAAAGGTTGCCTGTTTGAGTCCGGCCAGAGGGGACGTAGCAGAAAGGTCTGCTGACACCTTCCAGAAAATCAGCCAGGAGCACCCAAGGGGGCGCTCTCCTCGGATAAACACCCGGGGGACCCCCTGCCTGGGATAGGTTGTCACCCACCGGAGCAAGTGCCCCCCCTGGTTCTCGGAGGAGCATGTGTGGACACCCCCCCATGTGCAGGTTCCCAGAGAGGGCGGAGTGTCGATGTAAACTGGAGGAGGGAGAGACAATGCCAATTGTCTGGTGCTCATCCCAACCGCCTTAACGATCAATGACTGTCTTGACCGTCACCTGGTACCATTGACTCGGCGTTGCCTGGGCACTCGCCAGGCCAGGGTTCTAAGTGCATGGTGACCAAGCCCAGCCCCCACCCTTCTGAGGGCAGTGCTGCTGGGAGGCAAGCTGGGGTGGGGGTGGGGGGAGTGTCCTGCTAGTACAGGTGGTCTCTGACCCCAGGACATCCCCGCAGGCTGCTTGCAGACCCTGAGAACAGACGCGTGGTGTTGCCGAGTGTAGGGTAGTATGCGGCCGCCCCATTCCCAGACCCGTGCTCACAGACTCAGTTGTAGTGGTCTGGCCCACAGGGGATTGGGGCCTGCCTGTATGTATATAAGGCATCCGGTAGCAGCAGATTTAGAGAAGCAAAATCTAGTGGGGGGGTAGGGTTAAGGGGGCATGGTCAGCTGGGGCCTTACCGAAGGGGGTGTGATCTGAGAGGGCTTCCTGGAGGCGGCGCCCATTGGCACAGGCCTTGTTCTAAAGCCACCCTGTGTAGCCTTGGGCTGTGGCTCCCTAGTGGACAGGGACCAGGGAAGTGAGCCCCGCTTGTGGAGCTGAGCCCTCCCTGACTGGCTGTTGACCGGGGGGCAGGGCCGCCGGGCAGGCCTGGGAGGCGCCGGTGACATGACGCTGGCCATGACGGGCCGGGAGCGCTTGGAGTACCTGCGCTGGAAGCAGGAGCGGGAGAAGATCGACCAGGAGCGGCTGCAGAGGCACCGGAAACCCACCGGCCAGTGGCGGCGCGAGTGGGATGCTGAGAAGACGGAGGGGATGTGAGTCTCCCTGCCCTTGCCGGTCCCCACTTCCACCCCCTTCCGTCTTCCTCTGCCTCATTTTCCACCCTGTGTATCAGTCAGTGACCGCTACAGTCATGCCATGTAACGGGCACCACATCTCAATAGCTTAGAATGGTCCTGCCACTGCCCGTGCGGTCCCTGGGCAGCCGGGTCCAGCGGGTCTGCCCAGCGCTTCACCACTCTGCCCCACAGGTGCCCATCCCAGTGCGCAGGCCCAGGGGATGCACCGGTCACAGCAGGGAGAGGCGCCAGAGGGCGAGTGGGCGGGAGTCTGCAGACCCGACAGCACTGGGCAGGGAGGTAAGCTCCGCCCACTGGTGGATGCTACTGCTCAGCCCACAACCAGGGGCAGGGCCGTCGGCTCTGAGGGAGGGCATCCTCTCTCCTGTCTGCCAGTCTGCCCTTCGGCCAGCCACTTCCCCTTCCCGGCCTTCTGTTGGGGTCTTCCTGCTAGGCCAGTGGCATTTTGCTTCTCAGGGCTGAGTCTGTACCCTTTGGGGTCCTAGGAAATGGCCAGTTAAGCTTTAGGACAGGAGCAGGGAACCGTTTTTTCTCTCGAGGGCCATTTGGATATTTATAACATCACGGCCGGGCCACGCAAAACAGTCATCTTCCAAACTTGTCGGTTGTATCTGCTCAAACATTTAATTAACTCACTCCCAATGAGACAGCTGGAACGGCTTCCCTGTGGTGCGCCGTGTGCCTGGGCCGTTAGTTAGCTGGGAGTGATGCTCCCGTGGGCTTTATGTGGCCCGCAGGCCAGTCATGGCCTGCTCCTGCTCAATATATGGGGATGACCCTGCAGGGGACACCAGTTCTCCCTCTTTCAGAGAAGGCTCTGGAAAAGCCCTTCAAAGTTTCACTTCACCTTCTGTTCTCTGATGTATCTGGCATATCCTTCTGCCTCCAATTTTTTAGTTGCTTTTTATTTTTTTAAATATCTGTGTTTTAGTAAAGGTGTCACAGCAAGAGAGGTTCCCATTCACCCCTCCCTGCCCATGTTCAGCGACTTGAGTGCCTCCTTCACTCTATGGGAAAAGACTTCTGGTTTACCTTCTGGTGTCTCTGTTTCCCTTCATCTAGTTTCCCTGCCCCCTTAAGGTCTCATCTTTATTTTAAAGTCATCATTGACAGTTTGGTTTCCTGGAGATGATGTTCTTGTGTTGGTTTTTTTTCTATTTTTTTAAAGGAGCATAGGATTTCCCCCAACCCCAAACCCTAACCCACTGCCTTCGAGTTGGTTCCCATGCACAGTGACTCAGTAGGATAGGGTAGAACTTCCCTTGTGGGTTTCCGAGGCTGTTAATTCTTGACAGGGTTAACTCCCATGGAGTGGCTGCTGGTTTCAAATGGCTGACCTGGTGGTTAGCAGCCAGCTGGATTACCACTATACCCACAGGGTTCATAGAGGGATGGTGGTGACTGTTATTTTACTGAGTGAACTGGGGCCTGGGCATGTGCAGAGTCCTCTGTGCCGAGGCCTGAAGCAAGTTTGGGAAGGAGCCAGTCACGGGAGCATCCAGGGCAAATGTCTCAGGCCGGCCGGACCTCAAGGCAGGAGCTAGGTGTGGGAGAACCCACGCGCTTGGGGAATCGAAAAGACGGGGATGAGGAAGGGGGTCCAAGGGAAACCCTAGGCCTTGTACATCTTGAAAGGGTCCAGTCCCCTCAGACTTTTGCTTGGGGGCGCCAATTCCGATCTGTCTGTCCGTGATTGTGAGTCACACTGTGGCACCGTCCTTTGTCTCCTGCCTGCCACTCAGTCCCTTTCTCCTTGAGGAACCCTGGGTCTGGCCCTGGCCTTCATCAGTCTCCCTCTTCCCTCCCTACTCCGCTGCTCCCTCCACCCCTCCAGCCACCAGCTCATCCTCTCGCTCGCTCTCCAGGTTCAAGGATGGCCCGGCCTCTGTCCTGGAACCATCTGCGGGCTCAGGTGAGTGGCTAGCCCTGGACCTGGGTGGGGCAGGCCTGTGGGGGTATGGGCCACATGCCGAAGACCACCATGGGGTTTCCTGGCAGATGACCAGCGCTGGGCCCGGCCTCCCAAGCCCCCCACTTTCGGGGAGTTCCTGTCTCAGCACAAAGCCGAGGTTAATAGCCGGAGGAGGAGAAAGAACAGCAGGCCCCCGGCCAAGTCAGCCCCACGTGCCTACAGGTGGGCCCCCTCGATCCCACTGGGTCTGGGTACCCTCTGGGTCTCTGGGTGCTGTTGCTGGTGGTTTGCTAACGGTTGGTAGCTCAGGGGCACCACACAACTGAGTAATCTGCTCTGTAAAACTCAGAGCTGAGAACACCCTGGGGAACGGTCCTGAAATGTGGTGGCCTTGAATCAGAAGGGACTTGCTGGCAGTGGGTTCTTTGGGGGTTGGTATAGGTGTGTGTGTGTGTGTGTGTGTGTGTGTCTCTCCACGTCCTTGTCTTGGCCTCTCTCTCTCATCTCTGTTGGTCTGGTCCTTGCTTTGGGGGTGGGGTGGGGAATCAGGCCTCTACTTAACCCTGATCGGTCCCTTCCCACCTGTCTGCCCTTCTGCCATGTGGACCTACCTCATTCAGGCCTCTGACACCCAGGGCCTCCACCTGTTTTCACCCCCTCCCCGCTCCAGCTGGGTACTCCCCTCAGCTTTGTCCCCATGCCCCCAATCCCCACCCCCTACCTGAGGCCTGTGGCCCCTCCTGCTATCCACCTAGGTCTTATCCCTTTCCCTGCCCCCTCAGTGACCATGATGACCGCTGGGAGGACACCAAGGAGGCAGCGGCCCCATCCCCAGAGCCCCCCCAGGCCATCCCCCCCAAGGAGCCGCACACACAGGTATGGCTGGGCCCTGTGTTAAGGCGGGATTGTGGGGGTACCCGTGCCCACCTCCCAGCCTTCCTCTCGTCCCCCTCAGGCATCCGAGGCCCCAGCCCCCACCCACCTGCCTCCTGAAGATGAGGGGGAGGAGGACGAGGAGTGGGAGGACATTAGTGGGGAGGAGAGCGAGGAAGACGTGGAGGAGGAGGAGGAGGAAGACAAGGGTGCCCAAGAAGAGGAGGAGGAAGACGAGGGTGCCCAAGAAGAGGAGGAGGAGGAGGAACCGCCACCCCCTGACCAGCCCCAGGAAGCTGCTGGGCAGCCTGTCGTCAGTGAGCCCACGGAGCCCCTGCGGCCTGCCCTGGCCCCGGCCTCGCCGCCGAGCAGCCCCTTCTCGCCTGACGGCGGTCACCAGCCCGTGTCTGACTGGGGTGAAGAGATGGAGCTGAACTCGCCTCGCACAGCCCACCCAGCTGGCGCCTCCTCTCCCGGTGAGGCCTGGCCTTTCGCGGATGCATGAAGCGGCTGTCTGTGGGTGGGCTGCAGGCGGGAGTGTACCCCAACTTCCCTCACTGACCCCGGGGCGGAGCAGGGCAACCCCCACCTCACTGTACCCTCCCGTCCATCTCCCTGCCTGCCTGCCACCTAAGCCATTCCCAATAAAGAATTCGCCCCTGTAAGCGTGTCCATGAACGCCCCCCCCCCCCCAACCCTCTCAAAGCTGCTGGCTGTGGGGGCATGCAAGGAACAGGGTGCTAACTGGGCGCCCCCTTCCCTAGGAGGTGACCAGCTGACCCCCGCCGCCGCCCCAGACACTGGGCCCCGCCTCCCAGGAAGCCAGCAAGCTGAAGAGGAGGAGGGGTCTGAGGCGGCTCCAGGTGCGGGGGGAGCGGGCTTGGCGCCCGCGCGCCTGCCCTTTGGCTCTGCGGAGGGGAGGGAGAGGATGTGGTCGCGCGGGGGGTGGGGGGGCCAGGGCGTTGGCGAGGGCCAACGGGTGGCGGGACGGGGCCGGGCGCCCGGGTTGAAGTCCGTTCTCACGGGGTGGCGCTAAGGGGAGGAACTGGGTTTGGGAGATTCGGGTGAGGGCGGGGCCAGGTGGGGATGGGGCAAAGTGGGTTCGAGTTTCCCCGCGGGGGCGGGCGGGAGGTGGTCTGGAAGGCGGTCTTTGGGCGCAGGAAGCAGCGAGGGGCCGTTTGATCTAAGTGGCTGTCCATGCAAAGGGCAGTTGGATCTGAGTGGCGGTCCACCAGGGTGGAGGCGGGGCGGTGTGGGGGTGGAAACCGCGGGCTTAGTTTGAGGGAGTAAATCGGGACAGAACCTGCGGCCCCATGAGACGTGAAAGGGCCGACCCCCTAGTTGGGGCCGCAGGGGTGAGGTTCGGTCAGGAGGGGCTGGTGATTGGGGTGGTTTGGGGATGGGGGGAGGCGGGAGGCGGTGGGGCCGGCTGGAGGTTGGCTCAGGCCGGGAGCCCGGCAGGTGGCTCCCAGGTGGGGGCCGTAAGCGGGGTGGGTGTGTGAGGGGTGCCCGCCGCTCCGTGGGCCTCGCCAGCCGATTAAACGAGTAAACCGTTTAGCGTGGGCCCAGCCGTCCCTGCAACGGTGGACTTGGGGGCGGGGCAGGGCGAAGCTCCGGGCCGCTGACCGCCCCTTCTCTCCGCAGAGGCGGGCCCCGAGCCCCAGGAGACGGCCGAGATCACCGACTTCCAGCGGGTGCGTTTCTGCAAGGTGGTGGCGGCCGCGCCGTCCCCAGGGGCCGCCCGCTGACCGCTCCCGCCGCCGCCGCCGCCGCCCCGGCCCGCGCTAACCTCCCGCTGTCGCTCCTGCGCCCGCTGCTTGTGCCACGCTCCTGCCCGGAGAGGGTTAACTGCCAGGGGGCGGGGCCCAGGGCGGCGGTCCCGCCCCTGCGGTGGGGGAAGTCGAGGCACCCGGGGCTTTGGCTGGGGGGTGGGGGGGGCACCCTCTCGTGGCTGCCCTGGAGGACTAAGGGCTAGACGCGGAGCCGGATTTCCTGCCTCAGGGAGCGGACAGCTGTGGGGCCTGGCTAACAACCCGTGACACCTCCAAGGACTTGAATTAAACGCAGTGCTTCCGCTAACCTCTGAACTGTGATGCTGGGGGGGGGGGCGGGGGGTGGCGGGAGGATTCTGTGCTTGCGGGTTTCTTTGGGGGAGGCGGTGGAGCAGGAGGGAGGATGGGCCTTTTCTCGACCCCCTTGACACCTTACCCCCCCGCCCCCCCACTCCCACAGGCTTCCTCCAAGGTCTGAAGATGCAGCTGGGAGGGGCCAGACGCGGCTCCACCTGGGGGAGGGGCTTGCCGGGACACCGGGGCTCGTCTCCGCCCCCCTCGGAGCTCGCCCCTGACGTCCAGGGAGCAAGACCTGGAGCGAGGATGGGGCGGAGCTAGGGCCCGGGCGGGGCTGGAGCCTGGGGTGGGAGGTGCGAGTCTGGATGCCCAGGTAGTGGGAGGAGGAGCCTGGTTCTCCAGGGGTGGGGCTGAGGGTTAGGGGCCCCTGGAGAGAGACCCAGCCTCGGCCATTGCCCTGTGCAGCCACTACTTCATGCCATCTCTTTGAGGACCGCCCCCCGCGGACCCCCTACCAAACATCACAACCTCCCCCGGGACACGTGACTTCTGAAAACAAGTTCTTCACGTGAGAGGATGTCTGGACATCCTCACTGGGACGGCGCGTTCTGGCCCATCTCCCAAGACAGATTTTACCGTAACGCACTTCCTTTAGTTCTTTTTCACGCGGAGGCGGTCGAAAATACCACGGCGTGACACCGTGCCGTGGGCCAGGCATATCCTAGTCTTCAAAGTGACATCCTTTAAATAAGCTGAATGGTGGTGGGTTTTGTTTTTTGTTTTTGCATTCGATTTGCCCAGTGCAATAGAGTGAGTGGTCGCTTTCTTGATGGTGGCTTCTTTGAGCACTGACTGTGGATCCAGGTAGAATGAAGTCCTTGACTCCTGATAACTTGAACCCTATTTTCCTTTTATTATAATGTGAGGATTGATAAACCACTCCCCAACCCCTGGCCTTGAAGTTAGGCCATGCTGAAGGCTGTCTAAAGTTTGTGCCCCTCAGTGCTCCAAGCCCGCTTCACTTTGAGCACAAGGTTGGAAGAAATCAGGTGATAAGATACCACCTGGATACTTAAGCCCTGCTGTATTCTATCCCAGCCCCATTCCATCTGAACAACTGCCCGTTGTCTATGGGCACAGTGACGTGCTGGAATCCCCATTCTTGATAAACATGATTTTGTTGTGATCCACGCAGTCAAGGCCTTTGCAGGGCTCATAAAACACAAGCGATACTTTCCCGGTTATTTTCTGCTTCTGGCCAGGATCCATCAAGCATCAGCAATGATAGACCCCCCTGTTCCTCATCCCCTAGTGACTCTGGCTCGGGTCTGTCCATTGCCAAGGTGCTACTGCAGTCATTTTTGAATGATCTTCAACATGTTTTCACACCCAAGGATATTGATGTTAATAACAATGACATTCAAAAAAAGCAAACATTGCCACTTTTCTTTGGGACGGGGACAAATACGGATCCCTGTAAGACAGTTGGCCAAGTAGCTACATCTTGGCACAAACGAGTGAGCACTTCCAGCACTACATTTTTTATTATTATTATTATTTTTTTAGGCATCACTGCCCTCAGGTGGTGGGAGTAGGAGGCCCAGCCTTTGCTCCTGTGGAGCTGGAATTGAACCTCCATCCCAGTGGGTCGCAGTCCCGCGCACAACCACTACGCCACCGGGGCTCAGCCCAGCACTACATTTATTGAAACAACTGAATTAAATATCTGCTAATTCTCAAGCCTGGGTTTTCACTATTGCCCTCAGGGCAACTTGGACTTCTTCCTTCAGTGTCATGGGTTCTTGATCTTACGCTACCCCCCGAAATTGTTGAACAACGACCAGTTCTTTTTAAACACTGTGACTCTAGTCCATCTTTGGATGCTTCCTTTATTTTTTATTTTTTTTTTTTAGGCATCACTGCCCTCTGGTGGTGGGAGTAAGAGGCACAGACTTTGCCCCAGGGAGCTGGAATTGAACCTCCAACCCAGTGGGCCGCAGTCCCGCGCACAACCACTACGCCACCGGGGCTCAGCCCTTTGGATGCTTCCTTTATTGTTCAGTGTCTTGCTCAGAATCTTTTAATACTGCAACTCGAGATTTGACTTTTTTTTTTTTCCCCACTCCCCTCAGTCCGTTCAGCTCTTCTCTTTAGGTTTACTGACTCCAGAAATTTGCACATCTCACGATCCATTTTACCCTGTCTTTTCAAGTCACCCTTGGCAATATTCTGCTCAGTCCTCCTTTGATCACGTCTTCATTTGCTGTAGTCGCTCTGCGTTCAAGAGCAAGTCGCAGGAGTTCTTCCTGACACCCGTCTGGGTCTCTGATGACCTTTGCGTCCGTCCCATAGGATAACCTCTCTGTCATTCCACAACTACTGGTCTTCACCAGTTCCACCTGGGCGCTTGCTGCAGGGCCAGAGTTCCGCCAAGGGGAGTGAAACGATGGGCCAAAGACAGGAATGAGGAGCTGGCCTGGGGAAGTGGGTTCAAGTGAGGGTTTTTAACAGCTGGAGAAAGTTACAGGTTGGGGGCGGGACCTCAGCTGTAGAGCGTGGGCCGAGTGTCGCGCTGTGACCCGCCAAGTGGAAAAGGTAAACCTGGACCTGAGGGTTGAATCCAGAAGTGAGTGAAGTGTGAGCGTCTGAGGGCTGTATATGGACAAAAGCCGGAGGGGCGGGCGGAAAGCCGGAGTGGGGAAGGGGGGCTGGGGGTGGAGGGCCAGTGATGGGGGGGAGAGGTCAGAAAATTAGGGCGGGGCTAAGCACTAGGGTGGAGCTTGCCATTAGATCGGGCTGTAATCGTGGCGCAGTGATTACAGTGTTCGGCTCCCAACCCCGAAGGTTGGGGGTTCGCACCCAGCAGCCGCGCCAAGGAAAACCGATGCGGTTAGTCTGTTTCCTTGGAGATGGGGTGTGAAGCCGTTCTATTCAGTTCGATAGGGTTGACTTTGACTCTAGGGCAGTAGGTTCGGTTTGGGCTTTGGGGTGACAGCAGAGCTTGCTAGGAATGGGTAGGAACGAGAAAAGGTAGCGATGAGGTACTGGGGCGTGGCCAAAACCCGGGTGGGCGTGGCCTGGTGCTATGGTTGGCGGGAAGGCGAGCAGGGGGCGGGCTCAGGAAGGAGGGGGTCCGCACGCCTGAGGGCGGGGCCACCGCGGCGGGGGCGGACCGGGGGAGGCCCGAGGGGGCGGGCCCCAGAGAGGGGGGCCGGCCAGCGCGGGGGCGGGCCTGGCGGGCGGCGCGCGGACCGAGGGGGCTGCGGGGATGCGGGGCACGAGCTGCGTGGGTGGCGGCGGCGAGAGCCCCGGCAGCGCGGGGCTGAGCGAGGGCCCGCGGGGCCGCTGGCTGCGCCTGGCCCCGGTCTGCGCCTACTTCCTCTGCGTGTCGCTGGCCGCCGTGCTGCTGGCCGTCTACTACGGCCTCATCTGGGTGCCCACGCGGCCCCCCGCGGCGCCCGCCGGCCCGCCTCCCAGCGCGCCCGCCCCGTGCGCCCTCAGCCCAGGCGCGCCGCCCGCCCCGCCGCCCGCCGCCGCCTGCTCCCAGGGGGTCCCCGGCGGGCCGCGACCCCAGCCCGAGCCGCCGCGGAGCCGCCGCCGCCGCCGCCGCCGCCACAGCGACCCAGCCGCCGCCGCCGCCGCCGCCGCCGCCGCCGCCGCCGCCTGACGCCGCCAGAGACGCCGGAGGCCGCGGGGGCAGGACCGGGTAACCTCCGCCCCCGCCCCGGGCCGGACCACCAGCCTCGGAGATGGGCCCTCCCGGGGTGGGCCCGCGCCCCCTCCATGCCATCGCCCGGCTTCTCCCTCCAGGTCGCCCTCCTGAAATATGGGGGCCCCGCCCTCCGCAGCTGCCGGTGTGTGTGTGGATGTGGGGGGGCTGCCTGCCCCTGTCCTCCCGTCCCCTGACTCTCGCCCTGTAGGATTCTGAGCGCCCAGCCCACCGCTGCCTCTTCGCCCTGACTCTGCGTGCCCACATGTCCATCTGCAATAAAATCCAGCCCCAACTGCCTCTTGCGTGTGTCTGTGTGTCCTTCCCGAGCGGATATGAGGAAGTCCTTCTTGATGTCTGACCTTAGTCCCTAGCTGAGTAGACCAGGCCACTTTCTTAGGGGTGAAGGCCGACGTAGCCCATTTGCTCTGGTTTGTGTGAGGCGTTGTGCCTGCCCCTCTCGGCAAGAAAGATGGCTCTTGCCCCGTCTGTGAAGAGTTAACTGCCCCCCCCCCCCCCAGGGGCAGTTTTACCAGGTCCTGCGGGGTCGCTGTGAGTCACCGCCAACTGGATGGTTGTGAGTTCGGTCGGGCTTGGGGGCTGGGGAAGAAGAGTCTTATTTGGAGCAGAGTAGTTGAAGGTCAGACAACGTGAAGGACTTCCAAGGATCCCTCATGTTCGGAGTCCAGGATGAATTGTTTTCTGGAGAGCTGCAAGGGACCCACCCTGTCCTACTGCACAGGAGACGGAGGGAGAGGTGGGGGTGATGGTGCGGAAGAACTGGGGATCTGGGAGTTGCAGTAGCTCCAGTTGAGGTGTGGGGGGCCCAG
Source organism: Nesogale talazaci (assembly GCA_004026705.1). Taxonomy (NCBI): domain Eukaryota; kingdom Metazoa; phylum Chordata; class Mammalia; order Afrosoricida; family Tenrecidae; genus Nesogale; species Nesogale talazaci. Next base: position 12,682 of record PVJH01040526.1, read on the forward strand.
ACGAAGTCACGGTGACCCCTCAGGGTGTTGTTGTCAGGTGGCACGGAGCCAGTACCTCCTCAGCGTGGCCTCGGATGACAGAGCAGTCGCCCTTGGGGTTTTCTGCACCCGCCGGGGAGAGGTGGAACAGTTTGCAGGAAGATGTCTGTCTTGGGCACCAATGGGCAGTTCTCCGTCCTGTCCTGTAGGGGCCTGCGAGTCGGGATCAACTTGAAGGCAAGGGGTTTAAAGCGCTTGTTTTTGTTTTGTTTTGTTTCCCCCCTGTTGCGTGGCTGGTGGTGTTTGAACTGCCACCTTCTCGCTTAGCAGTGATTTGGAGGGCTTCTGTTCAGTCAAGTAACCACACAGAATCTAAACCCTCTCTGCCACTGATTGGATTTTGTTATTATTATTATTTTTTATTAGGCATCACTGCCCTGGTGGTGGGAGTAGGAGGCCCAGCCTTTGCTCCTGTGAGCGGGAATTGAACCTCCATCCCAGTGGGCCGCAGTCCCGCGCACAACCACTACGCCACCGGGGCTCAGCCTCACTGATTTGATTTTGGTCACAGTGGTAGGACCGCAAGACCGTAGAACTGCCCCTGTGAGGTGGTGAAATGAACTTTTTTTTGTGTGTGTGTGAGCATCGCTGTTCCCTGGTGGGAGTAGGAGGGCCTGCCTTGCTCCTGGAGAGCTGCTACTGGATTTGCTACTGGATTTGCTACTGGATACTGCTACTGCAGTCCCGCACACAACCACTATGCCACCGGGGCTCAGCCCAAAACTAACTTCTTTATAGGAATAGAAAGCCTCCTCTTTACCCCCCTACAGAGAAGTCAAAAGCGGAGTTGGTGCTGCCTCTGAAGATTCCTGCAGCCCCTTGGGCCTGCAGTGCTGCAGGAAGGCCAGGGTTCCTGTGAAGGACTTGGAGATGGTTAAGCCTGCTTCCCCACCCTGGTGACTGAGGCCTGGCTCTGATTAGGGCCTGGGGGCTGGCAGGGTGGGGAGCTAGATTTCTCTCCAGCCTTCCCCTTCCCTGGAGAGGGAAATGGCGCCTCCTCCATTCGGTTGGAATCTGGTGCCTTTCTCTCTCTCTCTCTCTCTCTCTCTCTCTCTCTCTCTCTCAGCAGAGGGATTACCTAGAGTTGACTGAAAGACAGTGCTGAAGCACAAAGCCCTGGATCACCCACCCCAGGCTAGTGGTTAGGGCCACGGACTTTGGGGGCCAAAGTACCCAGGTTCAAACCTCAGCTCTTCCTCTCACTACCTGGGCAGGCCACAGACCTCTCTGAGCCTGTAAAATGAAGATAAGAGTATGTAGGCTCTGCATACATTTGATGTATGGGCCCCCAATAAAATGAGTCATTAAAAAAAAGGGAGGGAGAAGGAGGAGCTTATATCAAGGGCTCAAGTGGAAAATATTTCAAATGAATACGGTCATATGTGTACAAACATGCTTGATACAAATGATGTAGTGGGGCTGAGCCCCGGTGGCGTAGTGGTTGTGCGCAGGACTGCGGCCCACTGGGATGGAGGTTGGATTCCAGCAGCAAAGGCTGGGCCTCCTACTCCCACCACCGGAGGGCAGTGATCCCCCAAAAACAAAACAAAACAAAACAAAAAACAAAGGATGAATGTTATAAGAGCTGTCAGAGCCCCCAATAAAATCTTTGAAAAAAAAAAAGGATGTAGGCTCTGAGGATTAAAAGCGCTGGAGGTGTAAAACCATTAGAATAGCATAGAAAGCTCTCTCTCTCTCTCTCTCTCCACCCTTCTAAAATCACTTCCATCAAGTCAATTCTGGCTCACGGTGACCATCTACACAGGGCAGAATGGCTCTAGAGGTTGCCGTGACTGTAACTCATTTTTCCCCTTAAGTTTTCTGGGGGGAAAACATAATTTACATAGCATACACTTCAATAGGTCAGTCATATCAAGGAAAACCGTGCAATCATTACCGTATCAATTTTAGACACCGCTCCCCCCCACGCAACTCTTTGTGGGAATAGAAAGCGTCCTCTTTCTCTCAAGAAGCAGCTGTTGGCTTTGAACTGCTGAACTTGTGACCCAACTGCTTGGATTCTGTGGGGTAAATTAGCTCAGAGTCCGAGAGCCCAGCAAGTGGTACGAGAGAGAGGGACCTCTCCCTACTGTCCCCATTAGTCACCCCCCCTTTTTTTTTGCTCCCCAGCTTCCTTCTTCCAACCCTCGCCTCTCTGGGCCCTGGGTCCTCCCTCTCTCCATTTCCCTCCTCATCCCCCACTCCAGCTCTTTCTCTGTTTCTACCTCTGCGTCAATGTCTGTCTCGCTGAGGCCTCTCAGTAGGGTGTGTCTGCATCTCTCCCTGGTGTCTCTCATCATGGTCTCGAGGTATCTCTGTGTCTCCGGGATGCTGTCACCCCGAGGACTTAGGCTCACCTGACTCCAAGCCAGACCATTTCCCAAGGCCTTGTGCACGAGGAAGCTAGGCAAGGAGTAAGGAAGCCTGGGGGTGGTGGATACATGGGAATTGGGGGGTGGGGGCGGCAGGGAGCGGCTCCACCCGGGACAGCCAGAAGAACAGATAAATCTGCCTTGGGGGAAGAAGAACAGCCGGAACGCTCCGGTGAGTCTGTAGCACACTCACTTGGGGCATGTCGCCCCGAGGGGCCCGTCCCCCGAGGAGGACGTTGTGCTTGGTAAAGCGGAGAGTCGGTGACAGAGGAAGGCCCTTGGGGAAATGGGGTGACACGGGGGCTGCAAAGATGGGTTCCGACATAGGTGGCTGAGAGGAGGGGCGGGACCAGGCAGTGTTTGTTCTGTCAGAACCCATCCCACCCTGAAGGACAAAAGCGGTGTCTCCCTGGTGTCTCAGGACTGTCTCTCACTCTGCACCTCTGACTCACTGCCTTGTCTCTGTTGCTATCCACACAGTGCTCTCTCTATCTCCTCCCCCCCCCCCCCCCTTTC
>PVJH01040527.1:0-15628 GCA_004026705.1 Nesogale talazaci
GGGGAGGAGACAGACCAGTCGGGGGGCAGCCAGGCAGTGATGATGCATACAAGTTTCCTCTAGTTCCTGAAGCCTTCCTCCCCGTCCCCCAACCATCATGGTCCCAACTCTACCTTGCAAATCCAGATGGACTGGAGAAGTCACACTGGCATAGAGGGGAGCTGGAGATATGGGGAAACCAGGATGGATGGGCCCCTTCGGGCCATGGTTAGATTGGAGATACTGGAAGGGTGGACAGAAGGGGGGAGGGGGGAATGAACAGTAAGGATATATACACAAGCTCTTATTTGAAGGACGGGCATCAAAGGAGTGGGTTGGGGGAGAGGTCAGGCAGTGTAAAATGTGACAGAACAATAACAATGTATAAACTATTGAGGACTGGAGGGGAGGAGAGACCAGGGGAAGAGGGGAAGGAATGGAAAAGCCGATACTAGGGGCTTAAGGGAAAAGGTGGACGATTGGAGAACAATAATAGAAGTGGACATGAGAGGGTGCTTGATGAGTATGCTTATTTATATATTGTGAAAAACAATGTATGAGCCCCTAATAAAATGATTGAAAAAAAATTTCCTTTTCACTTGGAAACAATGCCATACTTTCCAGTAAGTTGAAAGTACACCATAAATATATCAGAAACAAAAAATCACTTAAAATAATTTTCAATTCCCCCCAATTCTTCAGAAGGAATTACACACACACACACACACACACTCACACTCACACTCACACTCATACGGATACATGGACATCCTGAGGAGCCACAGTGCAACTCTCAAAAGGTGGAAGTGAACAGAGGAAGCTCACGGCCATGCCAGCCTCCGTCCTCATTCATATTTTGCCAGTGGTCCCCATACAATTCTTTGTAGTCAAGTGCCCAGAGGAGTCACATGAGCATTTCACTAACAAGCCTCGTGGTGAGGTGGCAATGCAAGTGTCTCCCTGCAGGGGTGCAATCTGCCCGCTGCTCCTGCAAAGATTCAAAAGGGCGCCCACAGCCAAGCTCACTGCCATCAAGTCGATTCCAAGCAGCCCTGTAGAAACCCCGTGGGCTTCTGGGATGGTCATTCTTCACAGGGTAAACAGCCTGCTGATTTCCCATGGAGAGGGTGGTAGTTTTGAACTGCTAACCTCGCCATCACGCCAGCCGAGGGGATCCTTTGAGGCTGAATCCACGTGGCAGCCGTGCATTTGGGGTCTTCATTGCACTTGTTTGTGGAGTCCTGGTGGCTGTTAGCTGGCGCCTAAAAGCTTGGAGAAAGACCTGGCAGCATTGGAAACCATCTAGGGCAACGGCAAGCAACCGGATGCTCTGGTTTGGTTTTGTTAACAGCAGCTCCCAGGTCTGCCCTTGACATCCCTGTCCTTTACACTTTTGCACAATGCCCTCAATGTGGAGACGGCCCCACCATGACCAGGTGGCAGGGGCAGAACCTGAGGGGATCATCACAGTCCTCTCTGCAGCACTGGGCCCCCAGCAAGTGTTCAAGGTGTGCCTACTGAATGGGCAGATGAACCCCTGATGCTCCTCACCAAAGTGCCAGCTCTCACGAGCTGCCCCCAAGGTCACAGTCTGCCTCAGCCCTGCCTCACCAACTCTGGCCCTCACTAGCCTCCAGGCCTTCTGATTAACACCGCTGGCCCCCCTCTGCAGCTGTGCCCACACTGTGCTCTCTGCGCAGGCTGCCCTCCCTTGGACTATCCTCACATCCAGCTTAGTTCAGCCTCCTCTCTGACTTCCCCGGGCCTACAGCTCTGGCCCATGCCACTCGCAGCTCTTGATCTGGATCCACGATATGGACACGGAAGTGAAATTGTGCATGTGCTGTGATCCTGCTCACTGTTGTCTGTTTGTGGCTTCTCCTGATTGCTGCCTGTCATTCCGAGCACAGCAACTCTGACTTCTCCACTTTTCCGACTGGCTTACCTGGTGGCATGATGGGTGCTGGGCTGGGCTGCTGGCTGCAGAGTCAGTTCAGAGTAGCTGCTCTGCCTGAGCAAGACAGAATTTTCTACTCCTCAAAGGATCAACAATCTGGGAAAACCTTGACACAAGGGCAGTTCTACTCGATCTTACCGCCTGCCATCAGTCAAAATCAACTCGATGGGAGTAAGTTTGATTTTAGTTTGGATGTCCCAGTGAATCGGGTGGTAAACACTCAGCCACCATCGAAAGGTCGGCAGTTTGAATCCACCCGGAGGCACTCAGAAGGAGGGCCTGAAACATCAGAAACCACGCCCACTGCCACTGAGTTGATGCCAACTCACAGCTGCCCAAGAGGAAAGCTAGCACGTCCTGTGGGTCTCTGAGGCTGTGCCTCTTACAGAGGCAGCCTCCTTTTCTTCCTGAAGAGTGCCCGGTGGACTGGCACCTCCCACCTGGAGGTCAGCAGTCTATGCTCAACCAGGTGCACCCCCAGGGGTCAGAAAGACCATAGCCCTGCCCACTCGACAGCACTCACCCACTGGGAAAGAACAGGGGTCTCTGTGAGTCAGCATTGGCTTGATAGCAACCAGTGGTGGAGGTGGAGGTGGAGGTGGTGGAGGTGGTAAAGGTGGTGGTAATGGTGGTGGAAGTGATGGTGGTGGTGGTGGTGATGGTAATGGTGGAGGTGGAGGTGGAGGTGGTGGTAGTGATCAAGGTGGTGGAGGTAGAGGAGGAGGTGGTGGTGGTGGTGGTGGTGATGGAGGTGGTAATCAAGATGGTGGAAATAGAGGAGGTGGTGGCAGTGGTGGTAAAGGTGGTGGAGATGGTGTTGGTCATGGTGGTGGAAGTGGTTATGGTGATGGAGGTGGTAGTAATAGTGGAGGTGGAGGTGGTGGTGGTGCTAAAGGTGGTGGTGGTGGTGGAGGTGGAGGTGGAGGTAGTGGTGGTGGTAATCAAGGTGGTAAAGGTAGAAGTGGAGGTGGTGGTGGTGGTGATGAAGGTGGAGGTGGTGGTGGAGGTGGTGGTGGTGATGGTGGAAGTGGCGGTAGGTGGTGATGATGGTGGAAGTGAGGTAGTGGTGGTGGTGATTGAGGTGGTAGAGGGGGAAGTGGAGGTGGTGGTGGTGGTGGTGGCAGCAGCATCATTGAGGAACACGAAGATTTGGTTCTTTCCTCAGGAGGCCCTACTTTTCACATCGTGATGACACATGAAGGGCTGTGTGAGGCCCTCATGGCGTAGTGGGTTTGGTGTTGGACTGATAACTGAGTGCTCGGCAGCTCAAACTTCCAGCCACTCTGTGGGAGAAAGACGTGCAGAGTTGCAGGGTCAGAAATGTCCTGCAGGGTCAGTGTGAGAGCAGTGAGCAGTGAGAGCGTGCCCCATGAGGAGCTCTGGGGCTTCAGTGATTCCGCCCTCAGCTGCTCACCTGGACACCTGCGTCCACCCAGCAGCTCCAGGAGGAAAGACCTGTGGAATACCTACCGGTAGCAACCAAAGACCCTTGCCACTCCGGCCCACCCCGCCCTCCCCCACCCCGGCAGTTCTATCCTGTCCCAGCAGCTTGTTTGATAATCCACCTAACAACAGCAGCCCCGCCATGGGCTTTCCCTTCCGGCTGGCCTTTTTGTTTTTCCTGGAGTTAATCATTGTTTAGGGTTTGTTTTCATCTGGTTAGTTTTCTTTGTCTCGGTGTCCCAGGGTTGCCATAACAAAATGCCACCTTGTGGGTGACTTTGAAGAATATAAACGGTTGTTGTCTTGCAGTCTGGCGGCTGGAGGTCCACCCCCTAGTGGCCGCCCCTCTGGGCTCCAGCACTCCTTGCCATTCCTCGGCTTTTGGTTGCCTTTCTCTCAGTGCTCACCTCCTGTCTACCTCTCCAGGTTTGTTTCCTTCTTTTGCAAGACAGCATCCTTTCGGATGACGAGTACCCACCTTGCCTTTGGTTAATTGATAAGTTCTTCAAAGAGCCCTTTTCCCCAAAGGCCACATCCACAGGGATCAGGGGGTTAGGACACACCAGGTGTGTGTGTGTGTGTGTGTGTGTGTGTGTGTGTGTTCAAGTTCCTAGTGGCAAATGAAGAGGCAGTGCAGCCAGTGGTGTCATGTGTGGGTTCAGCCTGCATTACTGTTTCCTCTCCTGTAGCGTGGAGCTCACAGGGGGGCTGGAGGCTCAGGTAGGCAAGCGTTTACTACCATGGTTCTTCGTCCTTGACTGAATGCAGTCTGTCGTCGTCGTCTTCACCATTGTCCAGTTTCTCCCAAGACACCCCCAGGGACCTTAGCCATTGCCTCCGGCTCTTGCTCGCGTGCCACCTGTGTCTCCCTTGGATGAAGTCCCGCGTTTCAGGGCCTCCATGCCCCCAGCACCTCCCTGAGGACAGGGAAAGGCCCGGCTCGGCTCTGTGCTCTTCCCGAGCAGGTCTTGTCTCTGGCCTCCTCCTGTTTAGCTGGAACTAGAATGCTCTGTTGAGAACCTTTTCTCTTCAGACTTTCGAAGGCCTTCATCACCCCTTCCCACCTTTCAGCCCGGCGCCCAAGAAAATGCAAGTCGCTCAGATCCCCGTTGGTCTCCTTGTTCTCTCTTGGTGAAATCGGCTGCTGGGTGCCCTCTTCCCGTCTGCGCGCCCTGTCCTTGCCCCAGGGCCTTCCATCATTGAGACACTGAACCTCCTGGACCAGTCCTCTTTTCACTTATTTACTTATCTCTTCGCATCAATAAGTACCTAAGGTAAAGTGACTGTGGACAGGGGGTGGGGATGGGTAAGTGGTGGGTGGGTGGGGGTTGGTTCTTGATTAAAAATTTGGTCTATATGGAGCAACAAAAATATTCATAGAATGCAAAAATAGTATTGTAATATATTTATTTTAATTTTAAAAAGCTGTGGGACATTGCTAAATTGTTAAAAAGTGGGACCTCTGGTCACCTCAATCTCAGGAGCCTGGTGGCAGAATGGTCACACGTTGGGGTGCTACTCTCTCAAGGTCACCAGTTTCTCTGCAGGAGACAGGTGAGCTTTGGGCCGAGAGGAAGAGCTAGTCTCAGAGCCCGCAGGCCAGTTCTCCTCGGTCCCAGAGGACAGCTCTGAGTCCAACCCGACCAGACGGCAGCGAAGCGTTGCTTGTCTGAGTGCTGCTTTCGGGGACCCCCTGCTTGAAGGTGTCTCTGAGCACTTCTGTGGGGCCATGTGGCGAGTTCGGGCTCATGTCTCAGGGGCATCCTGAGCATCGTGGTGGTGGCAGCTGCTGGGGTAGGGCCTCAGGGTTCCCTGCCCGCTGGTGGTCAGCAGCAGCTCTTCGGATGGTGGCTGTTCTGCCAGTCTGGCTGTCGGAGTGACGGCGAGGAGAGATGGGAAGGACGTCCTGGACGTCCCGGTCACCCTGCGGAGTGAGAGGCCAACCTGGTGGAGACCCCGGGATGTGAGCCGCTCTTGGTCATGGCAGCAACTGCAGCATAACTGATGGGAACCCACATGAAGGTGCAGAGAGCTCTGTCCGACACCGGAGGCGCGTGTCACAATGTTTCCTCGGGTGGCGCAAGAAGAAGACCTGGGTGCCTCAGACTTACAGGCAAGAGTCACAAGGGGCTTGGCATGGCCAACAAGCAGGGGGAGGCCAATGGAATGGGACCTCGTGCATACCAAACCTCGCAGCTGCGCAGCCGTTGCGATGCTTGGCAAGTTCGAGGGGTATGGAACTACTCCATAGGGTTTGAAAGGCTCTAATCTTTATGGAAGCAGTTTGCCAGAACTTTCTTATGCTGAACTTCCAACCTTCAGGTTCACAAACTAGGCCATCAGACCAACCACCCAAACAAAACAAAACAAAACAAAACCCCAAACCCTCTGCCGATGAATCTGCACTGACTCACAGCACTCCCTTAGGGCAGGGCGGAACTGCCCTGTGAGTTTCTGAGACTGTCACTCTTTCTGGAAGCAGAAAGCCTCGTCTTTCTCCCAAGAAGCAGTTATGGCTTTGAACTGCTGGACTTACAGTTTGCAACCCAACATAGATCCACTCTGCTGCCAGACTGGCCATAGAGCGAGTCAGTGCACATTTACACCCTGTCGGGCTCCACCTCATTGGAAAGGCCTCCCCGACCAGTGGGAGCACCTGAGCGGGTCATCATCCACAAGGACCAGAGGAGGCTGCGTCTCCATCTTCCCTGACCCCTGCAGGTCCTGGGTTACAGGGGGACGTCAGCGGTGAAGGCCAGTGTCTGACGAGAGGAGGCATAAATAATTACCTTGGCTGTCCCTTCTAGAAGGGTCAGGCTCTTTCGGGTGCTGAAAGGGGCCTTACTTTCAGTTCCATGTTGCAAGGACATGGGTGACTAATGGGGTCCTCGGTCTGTGGTTATTAGATCTGTCATCCCTCCATCTGCTCCCCAAGCTAAGCCCCTGTGCAGGCACCCGGGACTAAGCCCACCTTCATGCTGGGGGACTCAGTGGGTGCAAGCTGTGGAGACTGGGGGAGGGCTGTGTGCTTTTCCTGGCACCAGCACCAGGCTGACTAACACAGGCATGCACAGCCATAGGGACAATCTCTCCTACTTGTGCAGCCTTGATCGTCTACAAAACATTTCCATACGCATGGTCTCGTTGATCCCTGCAGCTATTTTGCAAGCTGGGGAGGGCAGAATTACTAACTGGGGAGCAGAGAGATTTAAGAATCCAGAGAAAGCAAGTATGTGGCACTCAGGCCTCTCTTCTCTAGCCCCTCACCCATAGCAGACATCATTAATCAAGCACAACACTCTTTCCAGTTCACTGAGATGAGGCCCTTAGGCACTCGCTACCAATTGACTGAGTCTTTCCAGCCTGGTGTCGTGGAAGTCAATTACCTAACTAGCTCGGTGATCTTGGGCATATCTTGCCGGCTTCCCATCTGAAGAGCAGAGGGCCATGGACTGGAAGTCCTGTGTGGTGATCTCCTGTGCTGTGTCACATTTCCTACTCCCCAGGACACAATGCAGCTCAGCTTCCAGCTACCTCTTATATGGACATCATAATCGGTTCCTCTCTGGCTGGGGGCAATGTTGGACACAACAGTGATCTTCCTTAAGAGCTCAAGAACTCTCAACTTCATGGTCTCCCCAAGAAATTCCCACTACACCCCAAACTTCTGCTCACTCACCACACGTGTCAACCAAAGGGAATGTGTGTTTGGTCTGTCTATGTGCAGGGCCCCCGTCTCACCTCTAGAACTTTGTCCACACCATTCCCTGCGCACACAAGCACCTGCCCTGCCCACCACCCTCCACAATTGCTCTCAAACCTTCTCTGCAAAGACGCTATTTCCAAATGCTTCCCCATCATAAACATCACAATATTGAAAGTTCCCATGGAGGGTGTCTCTTTCCCTCCCCTCAAGTATTAATCTTTTGCTTTCATCTTCTCTTCCCACAGAGCTTGCATGTGGCAGTTAGATTTTATGTCAACTTGCACTTGTGTAGGGGCAAAGTCCAACTTGTCAATCAGGTCTCAGTCTGATGACACCTTCTGAGAGGGGTGGTCTTTTTATAAGAGAGACACTGGGGACCTCTCCTCCTTTATTTTCCCGTTTGCTGAAACTCTGTGCCTGCCTCCGGCGGGTGGGGGGGGGGGGGGGGGGGCTCTTGGAACTGTTGGTGCCCTTCCACATTCCCACCGATCTTGGATCCATGGGATTCTTCCACTGTCGGCCAGAGCCCTTCCTGCATCCTGCTTCATCTTTCCGCATCACTGGCCTGCAGCTCCCTGAGTCGGACCACAGAATGAGTTGGACGGGGCAGGGATGCCTTCTTGGTAGAGAGTTCATTCTTATACACGTAAGTGCCACTGCTTTTGTTTCTCTGGACAACCCGGTCTGGCACACTGTCCCTCTCTCAGCCTTCTGCCTTCCTCGCTTAGGAAATTCCAAGTGACTCATTCCCAGATGTCTGCAGCACCTGGATCCTCCTCTTTCCTTGCCAACGGTGAAGGCATCCACTGACATCTACCCAACACATTGCCAGCTAGTCAGAGTCACAGCCAGGACTGCAACGGAGCTGCTTTTTCCTCCTGGGCTCTGCACAGCCCCTCCCCCCCCCCCCACCCCAGACTCTGCTGGCTTCTCCTGGAGCCATCCCTCCTGCCCTTGCAAGGCTTTCTGCCCTCACCAGCCCCCAGGCAGACATGCTATGTGCAGAGCACTGAGCGAACAGGCATTGAGTGTGGGGGTTGGGCTTCACAAGACCTGGGTCCTGTGCTGGGGTGGGGTGGGGTGGAGGTGGACAGAGGCCAGCCAGGCACAGTCTCTCTCTCTCTGTCTCTCTGTCTCTCTGTCTCTCTGTCTCTCTCTCTCTCGTCTGCTCTCCCAGTGCAGTCACACTGAGCACTCAGTACAGACCCAACCGTGGCTTACCCGGACAATCTCACGGGCCTCTGCACCTGGTGAGGCTGTCCTTCCCCACCCTCTGTCCTTCTCCACCCCCTGGCCCAGTTATCCCCCCTGCTCAGTGCCACCTGATAGTCCCCAAAGCCCACCCTCTGGTCCCTCAACCTTGCCTTACCCCAGTCCTCAGCCGCTCCCACTTCCCCATTCTCACTTGTGCTCAGAGGACACTGTCCACTCTTGGCTCAGCGAGATCTGTTTCTGAGTCTTCCCTACCCCCCTGGGGTCCATACCACACCAACACGGAGTTACCAAGCTCTGTCCCACAGGACAGACAGCACTCCTCAGTCATTACGTGGACGCTCCCGAGAACAAGTGCTGGCTAACTCTGACCTGGTGGACAAGTGGATATACAGGCCAGGGGACGAGTGGGGTCCTGGGGACCAGGCGGGACAGATATTGCCCCCGGCCCCCGGCCCCGCGCTCTCCGGAGAATAGTGAGGCCATCTGTTCCAGTCAAGGTTTACAGATGTGGAGGCTCTGGGGAGCAGTTCTCTGTCCCTGAAGGGTCCCTGGCCTGGGTTTGGATTGGGGGTTCCTGTTGGTTGAGCATCTTTATACTGGGTTCCAGAGGGTGAAAATGAACACCAAATCCTGTGTGTATTCATCCAAGACACGCAGCCGGGTGCCCTGGCTGCTCCCACAGCAGCATTTAGGCCTGCGACCCTCAAGGAACCTTCCACCTGAAGCAGAGTGGTCCCTGAAGATGCCGGGCAAGTCAAAGGCCTGCTCTGGGTTCGAACCCCAGAGATGGGTGCCACTGCTAGCTGGGGAACGGATCACATGATCCACATGTGACCCCTCCCAGGGAGATGGACAACAGAACAGTGAGTGCATGGAGGGAGATACTAGTCAGTGTAAGACTTAAAAAAATAATGATAATTTATAAATTATCAAAGGTTCTTGAGGGAGGGAGGGAGGGAGGGAGGGAGGGGGAAAATGAGCTGATATCAAGGGCTCAAGTAGAAAGAAAATGTTTTGAAAATGCTGATGGCAACAAATGTACAAATGTATTCGACACAATGGGTGGATGGCACAACCACCCAATCCACCATGATCCCAGGGTAGGCCCGGCCCATGGGTAGTGCAGCACATGGTTGCAGCACAGGTTGGAGGCAGAATAGCTCAGGCAACAGCATTGTGCTGGTCCAATCACCAGGGAAAAGGAGAAAGAGCCTGGCCTTGAAGAGTCACACATCTCCCATCAAGCTGTGCCCTGATCACATGTCCTACAGGAAACATGTTGGCACAAAAAACTTAACTATCATCTATATGTGTACGTATGTGTATATATATACATATACATATATATGCCAAGGTAATGCCAATGGTTAATGCATGTGACTTCTAATTAAAAGTCAATTTGAGTCCACTCAAAGGAGCCTAAGAAGAAAGGTCTGGTAATCCAATTCCAGAAAAATCCACCATAGAAAATCATGTAGAGCGAAGCTCTGTGCCAATACACATAGGCTTGCCTCAAGTCAGAATTGACTTTATGACACTAGGTATATTACCTATATTTGGTTTCAGATTCCTTTCTTCCTTCTTTTCTTTCTTTCTTTCATTCAAGAAAACCTATTCTCTACCTGGCTGCCTCAGGGAGCTGAACTTTATAGATTGAGATATTTTCCAAACACTGTTTGCCTCACCCCTCCAACCACCACTGCCTACTCCCTTTCCAGATTAGGCAGAGTGGGGTCAAGAAGCCCAAAGAGCCATTCCTCTAAGTAGCGCCCCTCCTTATACAAAACCCTGGGAGGGTAGGGAAATCCCTAGAACCTCAGACTTCAGCAGGCAGGAAGGCCCTATCTTGCCACGCCCACATGGAGTCTCTGACTCCACCCACATAGCCCACGATGGCTCCTAAACTGGCTCCATTTCCGCCTTACTGGGAAATGCTATTTAAATAGCATTTAATAAATAGCTTTAACTTGCTATTTAACCACAGCAAGCTTTCTAATAGTTGTCAGAAAGCCCTTTAGAAGTAACAAATTCCCAAGAGTTGTTGCTGGAAAATTCTTTCCAGGGAAGCCCCTGGCTTTACCTGGCAGGTGAGTGGCGACACTATCACAACCAGGTCTCTTGTCTAAACCCTCTGAGGTTGCCCGTGACCACTGGCTCTGGTTTTAGGAGAACAGCTGGAGTTCACAAAGATGTGATGGGAGCAGACACTGCAGGGTGAAAACAGAAGGGGAGCTACGAAGAATTAGGCTGGCCCTTCCTGAGGTGGCCTCAAATGCCCAGCTAAAGATTGTGTGATGTCACGGCCATATTTGCACCATCTCTAACCTGCTAATGTTCCATAGGCCACATGCTTGTAAATCAGTTTGCCTTTGGCCCAGTCATTAATGGGAGGGAAGCTTTCATCACTCCTTCTGGGTAAGTTATTGCAAATAGAAGCTCAACTTTGATTTCATGAATTCTCACTGGAGGGTTAAATTTCTTGAAGGGTGCTGCAGGAGGACTGTGGAGCCCCAGCAGCTTGACCCCCCCCTCCCCACCCTATCACTCAGCCATCAGGCCCCGGCTTCCTCCTGCACCATCTCTCCTCCCCTTGCCCCTTTCCCCAGGAGGCTTTGCTCTGCTTTCCGGATCAGGGCTCTCCAGGCTCAGGAGCAAGGATAGGACAGGCGAGTCCACTGCTACCTTCCCTTCTGGGAGAGTCTGGAAGAACAGGACCTTGCAGCGCACAGGTACAATGGAGAAGGGAGAAATGGCACCAAACAGACATAGGATTTGGGAAGCTGCCGTGATGTGATTGTATATGGCAGGAAAAGGAGTTAAAGGGGGGAGGGGGTGTTGAATGAAAAAACTGTGACTTTTTTTCACGAACATTTTGAAACCACTTCCTTGTAAAGTTGGTGTCGCAACCCATGGCCATTCACTTAGTGGCTGAATCACTGCTCTCTCACTGTTGGCATCGACAACAATTGCAGATGCTATTGCAGGTCTGAAGTCAAGGACTCCAGGATAAATTCTTCTTAGGACTGACTCATTCGCTGTGCCCCCTGGGTTTCCTATTGGTACAGTCAAGGTGAGTACAGTCTTCCCGCCCGGGAGTGACCGTGAGAATCCAGAGATAGGAAGGTGCTTTGCAAAGGAACACGTGCCAAGCGCAGGGGCTCATTCACTCAGGGAGGAGACTTCCCATGAAGCTTCATGAGAGTTGCAGGGGATGATCACATGCAGGTTGGGGGCACTACACGCCTCAACTCACACTTTCAATCTGGAAGGACCTGCTGTAAGGAGTACTTCATACATGGGGGTGACTAGCACCGAGGACCCACCAAGGCCATTGGTCCTCAAACTCACTCCCCAACTTCTGATGGCTGGTACTAGTGTGCTGGCAAATCTCTATCAAAGGAGGAATGTTCACATGAGAATTTCAGAAGAACAACAGCAAGCAAGCTCTGCGTCCTGGAAAGCCAGGTCTGGGGACCAGTGAAGGCGTCACGTCCCCCACGCGGCTCCCACCCGTGATCCAGCCACAGAGGAGGATTTGTGTCTGGCTCTGTCACAAGGGACCTGTGGACATATCTGCCACAGCTGGTGGTTTTGCCAGCTGCCCTTCTCTGGGCGGTAGGACCCCACGGTGGGGTGGGTTGGAGATGGAGGAACCCATGGAGGACCTGCTTTACAAGTGGGCTCTGGACCAGAGGAAGGCTGTGAGAGCAATCAGGTCTTAAGCACTGATCCCCAGCCCCTTCCCTGGTTCCAGCAGAGGAGGCAACGAGGCCCAGGCTGGACAACAGACGAGCTCTGGCCCCTCCCCGTCATCACTCCTGGACTAATTGCCACTCCTTCCGCTTGCCAGGTGCCCACCCATGTATCCCCAGCTCTGGGGCTGCCATTAACGACATGTTGCAGTTGTTTTACAATGCGTGGCTCGGAACAATTTTACACCTCATTTGATTTATGTCCCTGGATTCGTTCCTCTCAAAGCTCCCCTCCCCCTGGAGAGAAGCAGCCCGTGTCATCTTCCCTGCCTTCCCCCAGGACTGGGACCTGGGCCAGGAGACAACCTCGGACAGATTCGATGTTCTGTCTGCACACAGTACCTATAACTTGGCCTTGCCCCCAGACTTTCTCTGCCGCAGGGGTCCTTGAGCCAGCAATCTCTGACCAAGGCCTCCCTTGATGGGCTTAGTGAAGACCTCAAGGATCACAGACTCGGAAGTCCCTGGGGCTGACCACTGTCTCATTTTACAGATGGGGAAACTGAGAGCTGGGGAGTGGCCTCAGGTTCCTCCAGACTTTTCCAAAGACCACACAGCCAGTCCATGGTAAACACCTGTCTCCTCTGTCAGAGTCTGCATGTGGAGTCTGGGACGGCAGAGAGCAGGCTTGCTGGGCAGCAGAACCCCCTGCAGGTAGTACCGCAAGGCAAGGCAACAAGCTGTACAGACTCAGAAGTGACCAGTCTCAGAGATTGTCTGGCCTACGTCCCTCATTGTCGAGGGAGAGAACAGAGGCCGAGTGAAGAGCGATTTGCCTTCAAATGCACAGTACATTGAATCAGGTCAGGCCTGCCACAATTCCAGGGTCTATGCATGTTCTCTCTAGGAGGTCAGCTCATTCCCCTGGCCAGATAGTCTTGCACTATCCTTTGGGGACTGCCACCCAGGAACGGGGAGCCCTGGGGACCCAAACAGTTGAACACTCAGCTGCCAATGGAGACGGTAGCTTTGGAACCCAACCAGCAGCTTTATGGAGAAAGGCCTGGTGATCTCCCCCAGACAACAGCCTATTCTGAACACAGGCGACTGCACCCAGAGAGAGTCACCTGCCAGGAATTAGGTTTGGATGTGATGGTGCACCAGCGGCTTGGTGGATGCGCTCACAGAGTCTTGGGCTCCGTCTTGTAGACCAATAAGCAGTGGGGTCTCATATCCCAGTGTGATGAGGTATTAAACTCAGTATCTGGGCCCCCTCCCTATATTCAGGGAAATAAACTCTTTGTCATGAATCTTGAGTTGCTCTGTGTTGGGGGTCATAAATGAATCCTCCCAAAGTACACATCTAGGGGATTTGGACATTTTCTTTTTTAAAAACTCCATGGCATTATCATCGTCATTAAGAATTCTCATAAGGGCATATGGCAAGAGATGCGCCTACGTTGGGGCCCTAAGAACTCAACCAGTGGGTTTTCAGCAAGGCTTGCTGCTAGCAGTTCCACAGATCTCTATTCTGGTGTTGGGGTAGTCCTTGAAAGGACAGCACTGAAGGTAAATACCCACTCCCCTCTCTGTGGACAGAACTTTGAGCAGAGTATCTAGTTGTTTATTTTGCCTGAAAGTCGTGATGGCCCAGTTTTAGATCTATGTACACTCGTAGGTAAGGGCTAATGGTTTGGTTAGGGACTTGGAAGGGACACAATTGCAAATTTGTTGGCAGACAGGTTTGGGAAAGAAGTATACCTCCAAAGATGAGCTTTTTGAGCTCCAGTAGAATATTCATCCAAGAACAATGCTAATTCACTGCATCAAGTTGATTCTGACTCAAAGAGACCCTATAGAAAAGGGTGGAACTATTTCTGTTGGTTTCCAAGATGAGTTCTTTATGGGAGTGGGAAGCCTCGTCTTCCTCCACGGAGCATCTGGTGGTTTCGAACTGCAGGCCTTACGATAAGCAGTGCAATGCAGAACTCGCTGACCCACCAAGGCTCCTCTAAAGGCAATGCTAGCAGTGTTATCCTAGTACTCAGTGGACAAGATGATCTAGGCTGCATATGTCAATGAGCTCTTCAATGAAATGACCCGTGCGTGGCAGCAGGCATGGCAGTTTTTCAAGAACGCGGCAAAATGGACCAATCTTTCACCAAGACCCATCTGAATACTGCAAGCACAGCTGAATTCCCTACTTACCTATTAGTATAGATCATGAATATAGACCAACCCTGATCACCCAAGATGGCACCAGCCAAATACCTGGTGGCAGGTTGATTACATTGGACCAGTTCCATTTTGAAAGCAATAGCCTTTTCTCCCCTTTCCCCCACTTAAGCAAGCACATGTTCTGTACATGGATTTGCCTTCCCTGCTAATCACCATCCGTGGACTTACAGAATGTCTTATTTACTGATTTACTGCCATGGCATTTCACACAGTATGCTTCTGACCAGGGAACTCATTTCACAGCAAATGAAGTGCAGCACTAGGCTTGTGCTCATGAAAATTGCTGGTCTTACCATATCCCTCATCACTCTAAAGCACCGAGCTAATAGAACAGGGGGCTGGCTGTTTGAAGACTCCGTCATGGTGCCAGTTGAGTGTAGCTTTTTACAGTGATAGGGCAATATCCTTGAGTATATAACATATGCATCAGCATCCAGAAGATGGTGTGCTTTCTCCCACAGCAAAGAGTTACTTGGTCCAGACATCAAGAGGTGGGAATGAAAACAACCCCTTCCACTCCTACAGCCTGAGATTCACCAGGATTGGTGACACTGGTGTTTTCCCTCTCTGGGACTTTGGGTGAGTCATACTGAGCTGCCAGCTGCAAGGTCAGCAGTTCCAAACCACCAGCTTCTCTGGGGGAGATAGATGAGGCCTCCTACTCCCTTAAAGATTTGGTCTTGTAAACCTACAAGGGCAACTGCACTCTCTCATCTCGGGTGGCTGTGAGTCAGAGTCCATTAGACCAGTGGTTCCCAACCCGTGGTCGTGCTCCTTTTACAGGGGCTGCCCAGTTTGTTAACAGACACAAAATTATAGTAATTATCAAAGTAATTTTATGGTTGGGGGTTACCACACCAAGAGGAGCTGTATTAAAGGGTACAGCATGAAGAAGGCAGAGAATCACTGTCTTAGATGACAATAGATTTGAGTTTTTGACTTCAAGGTCTGAGCTCCTATGGAATTCACAAAAGAAGGAACACAAATGCCTAAAATATATATTAAGTAATGTGTCAGGCAGGGTTCTCTTAGAGAAATAAAATTCAGGACACTAGTAATAATTTTTATATATTTATATATAAAGAGAAAAGTAAACAAGATAAAAGAGAAAAAGTTAACTATAATACAATACAGGTTGCTCAGTGCAACTCACTGGAAAAAGTTAACTATAATACAATACAGGTTGCTCAGTGCAACTTACTGGAGTCCTCTGTAGAGCAATCCAGGCTATTGGTTACAGGCAGCAAACGGCAGAGCAACAGTCACCAACTATCAGCCAGATGACAGAGTCCAACAGTCCCCAGCTCAAGAGATGTATATCTCAGGAGCGTGGCGAAGCAGGGCTTGAAGGATCCTCAACTCACAGTAACACAGTCCACGGTTAGGTGTCCCACGGGC
>PVJH01040528.1:0-15604 GCA_004026705.1 Nesogale talazaci
TTGGTCACACCTCCAAAGATCATCAAGGTGCTACCTGACGGACAGGCTGAACTCCAACCCTATCTTCTTACAGGTGCCACGTTGGCACAATAAGCCTGTCACTCTGCAACCAAGTCGCCTCTTCAATTTCTCTGAGGGATTCCTATCTCAAAGGGAGGAGCCTAAGAAAATGAACCACCTAAGAAAATGAACCACTAAGATCCCACTTGTCTGTCAGCGTGTTGTCCTGTGGAGGTTCGTGTGTTGTTGTTGTGATAGAAACTTCGCCACTGGTTTTTCTTTTCTTTTTTCTTTTCTTCTGGCATCACTGCCCTCTGGTGGGAGTGGGAGGCCCAGTCTTGCTCCTGGAGAGCTGCTGTTGGATTTGAACCACCAAGTCAGTGGGCCGCAGTCCCGCACTCAACCACTGTGCCATCAGGGCTCAGCCCTCGTCACAGGTTTTTCAGACGCCAGCAGGTCCCCTAAACTTAACGGATTTCAGCAGAGCTTCCAGACTAAGAGCATACAACAAAGAAGGGTTCAGCACCCCACTTTGGAGGAAGGGACCATTGAAAACTTTTATGCATACTTTGGAAACTTTGCCAGATACAGAAGGCCTAATGAATGGAACCAGAAATTCATAGGATGATGCTGGAGGAAGGACTCCTTGGATTCCAGGGCATTCACAATATGACTAAGGTGAAATTAATTTTGGGTGGGTTAAATCCTATGGGAGTGGCGCACTCAGAATCTTCATTACTAATGACTGGACTCAGGCTATGGAGAAACAGTTGCAAAAATCTATTAAAAAAATCTAATGATCAGAACTTGAACTATGCAAATTTTGAATCTAGGAAAATTAGAAGTCAATAATGAAATGGAAACAGATATCATAACCAGAAATGAACTGGTACAGGCCACTTAAAATAAGATATTAAGATCTACTTATGTCGGGAATAATATAATCAATAGAAAAGGCATGACATTCATTATAAAAAAGGATATTGCAAATTCAATTGTGAAGTACAAAACTGTTTGTGAGAGGATCTGCCTTGAAGGAAACTCATAAAACTGTTTTACTTATGCAAATTTATGTACCAAGCACAAAAATTAATGGTGTTAAAATTTTTTTAATGGGCTGGAGCCCCGGTGGCATAGTGGTCGTGTGCGGGACTGCAGCGCACTGGTTTCGCATTTCAAACCCAGCAGCAGCTCTCCGGGAGCAAGACTGGGCCTCCTAATCCCACCAGAGGGTAGTAATGCCCCAAACAAAAAAATTAATGGAGAAATTGAATTCTACCTACTACTGCAGTCAGTAATTGATCACACAAGGAATCAAGATGCACTGATAATTGTTGACAATTGGAATGCAAAAGTTGGAAACACGCAGAAAGGTTGTCGGAAAATATGGACTTGGGGATAAAAGGCAATCAGATGACATGACAGAATTGTTCATAGTGATACTTTTTTTTCAACACAAAAGAGTACTGTATCTATGGATGTCTCCAGATTGAATACACAGAAATGAACTTGACTACACCTGTGGAAAGAGATGACAGAGAAGCTCAATATCAGCATCTCTAACCGGGAGAAAAGCTGACCATGGGACAAATCATCATTTGCTCATATGGAACTTCAAGATCAAGCTAAAAAAAAAATTAAAACAAATTCATGAGAGCCAAAATACGACCTTGAATCTAACCGACCTGAATTTGGAAAACATCTGTGTTAGGCCTGACTGACAAGGAATATAAGTTCATGGACACTCATTTATGTGTAAAAAAGAGGTTTATATCAAGGAATATTTTTTTATTCTGAAAACATTCCAGCCCAGATCAACTCCATAAGTACGATACTAATCCATAAATTCCTCTTCAGATTTATGCAGTCACAAGCAATGATGCAAAACACAAGAAGGTCACTGGCTGGTGGGTCCAAAGCCTTGTGGATCCAGGGGTAGTTGATGCCTCTTCAGGGCCCTGGCAGGTCTCTCAGTGACTCAATAGCAGGATGGTGAAGGCAGACAGAGAGAGAGAGAGAGAGAGTTGTTCCGTTGTGACCTGACTGACAAGCTAGACTCCACCCGTTCACTCTACTTATCAAGTTGACACAAGATTATGTAATTAACCGAGACCATCCTTTGTCAAACTTGACACTATTACACAATAATACATACATACATTTTAATACATACAATAATAATAATAATACATACATACATTTTAAAACAAAACAATGATAAAATCACAACGGCACCTAACAGAATGAAATTAAATGCATACAACTCAAAATGTGCCCCATTTAAACAAAATATTCTGTAAGTGAGCAAAAATGTCCTATGCCTAACAATTTCAGTTCAGTGAACACCTGCACCATAATCCTACAAACATTGCCCCCTACCCATGAGCATTTGTAAGCTGATCACTTCATGCCTTTATCCCCCTAATTGTGGGTATCCAATTTGCATACTGCCCATTTACATGAATACAGTGCTCTTAGGAGATAAGCATGTTCTCCGATGTGAAGAAGCTTCATTCCACTGGGAATCTTGTGAGTCTGCATCCACAAGCAGATCAGGGTAGCAAATCAGGGTAGTCAGCAGCAAGACGCACCGATTCACAGGCGTGGAAAGCTTATCTTCATCTGGTTGAATTGTGGTCAACCCAACAGGGGCGGACTCATCAGGATTCCCATTGACCACCTTCCCTTTTGACCATGGATCCCTTCACAGATTCTCAAAAACTCTAACTCACTTGAGCTAGGTCCGTCCTATCATGGCTTGAGTTCCACGCAAACTCTATACGCTTCAGACAGCCGACCCCTCTCTTCTACTCCTGTCCCTGTGAACCAGGTCCCTGGATGGTAGTGGCCAGATTCAACCCATCTCTTTATTGCTGTGTTTCTCCCACTTCCACTCAACAAGTGGATCCAGGTGGTCACCTAATAAGCATTTCAGGATGCCCGCAGGGTCCCTTTAACTGTCAGTTCTAGAGAGAAGTGTTTCTTCATGGCTCCAAATTTTTCCAGTTTCAGGCACTAGCCATTGGTTCAAAAAAAACAAACCCAAACCCCCAAATAGCTCCTTTCCCCCCCTTTTCAGTCTGACAACAGCCCTCAAAGCAAGTCTTTTCATATACAAATGAACTGATAACACAAGGCACTACTAGGTGGGGTTTATCCTTTCTGAACCTTCCTTGAAGGCGTGTCCTATACCCAATTAAAGAACAAATTTTAATGGCTGATGGCAGTGGGCTTATAAGCTATTTTCATGCTTTCTTATAATCATTTCTATCAATCATGATAACAATAACAATAGGCAGAAGAAATCAATGTAATCCCAGTTTAGCCAGAGCCTAAGCACATTCTTAAAATCTTCAAATTCAATCTTATCTAAATTACCCAAGTCATATACAATATAACCCTTGGCTTCAGGTTGCATTGGCACAAGTCAGAGCCAGGTCACTTGCCAACCACTTTGACTAATCAGCATGGTCTCAGAGCACTTCAAGGGGTCATTTTGACCCTTGCGCTAAAAATTCAGCCATCATCTTTGCCATTTCAGATAGGATTAACCAAAGATCATTTCTAGGAATCAAAGCCTTCACTTCACATGTGCTTTCCAGGAAACCACACGGTAAACCACATGGCCCTATCTGACCTACAGCTAGCCAGAGAAGAAAGGGCGTCACGAGGCAGAGGTCAGGCAAGCATCGCTCTCCATCTCCATGACTTCTTCCTCTAGTTCCCCACTCCTGCGACCGTAATGTGTGAGCCTGGGTTGACTAGAGAAACAAATCCATGAACTCATAGATGTGTATGAAAGACCTTCATATATTAGGAAAACATCCCAGCCCCGCTCAGATTAAGTCTTTAAGTCTGATTCTAGTCCATAAATCCCTCTTCAGACTCGCAAACACAAGCAGTGATGCAAAAATGCAGAAAAGAACACCCGCTAATGTATTCAAAATCTTGTCGATCCAATGGCAGTGGCGCCTCTGCAGGGCTGTAACAGGTCTCCAAGGAGCTTGACAGCAAAAAGGTGAGGGCTGAGCGAGAAGGTCGCCAGGATCCTCCTCGCGAGAAGGCCACACCCACAGGAGGCACCATCAGGTTGCGACCCAGTTGACAAGCTAGATCCCACCACTTCACGCGACACATACAGTTGACGTGACATAAAATAACGACCCCAACATCCCAAGAGCCAATGTGACCCATCGAATGACGGAAGACCTCATGTGTCAACACCAAGAACACCATCTATGAACTTGTCAAAAGGCATTAAAAAAAGACAGGAAAGAAAGAGCAAAGCGAAGGTCAGAAGAATCTGAAACATGCTCTTAATGGCAGAGCAGTTCAAACACATGGGGGAAATTAGGAAATCAGTTGGTTGAATATTCAAAAGAAAATTTCAAAAGGCTTCCACGAAGACTAAGCCAAACATGAAAATAAAACGTGTACAGACTGAGAACTATAAGACCAAAAGAACCCATTTAGAATATCTTAAACTGTCACCCCTTTACAGGGGAGCCACAGGGAGGAGACAGACCAGTCAAGGGGTGGCTGGGCAGTGATGAAGCATACAAGTTTCCTCTAGTTCCTGAAGCCTTCCTCCCCGCCCCCCAACCATCATGGTCCCAACTCTACCTTACAAATCCAGATGGACTGGAGAAGGTACGCTGGTGGAGAGGGGAGCTGGAGATATGGGGAGACCAGGATGGGTGAGCCCCTTCGGGCCAATGGTTAGATTGGAGCCACTGGAAGGGTAGAGAGAAGATGGGGTAGAGAGATGGAACCAACTGCAAGGATATACACATAAGCTCCTATTTGAAGGACGGGCATCAGGGGAGTGGGTTGGGGGAGAGGTCGGGCAGTGTAAGATATGACAGAACAACAATAATTTATAAACTATTGAGGGTTGGTGGGAAGGAGAGAGCAGGGGAAGAGGGGAAGGGATGGAAAAACCGATACTAGGGACTCAAGGGAAAAAGCAGATGAGTGGAGAATGATATGTGAAGGTGCCTGGCACAGTATGTTTATATTTATTTATGTATTGTGAAAAACGATGTACGAGCCCCCGATAAAATGATTTAATTAAAAAAAAAAAGAACAGTCCCCAACATTAATTTATTCATTTGTAAAACTGGTACAAGATAACCAGATTATTAAATGTTTATAACCAAAAAAAAATCTTATGAAAAAAAATCTTGAAAAGACTTAAGAAAAAAATTCAAGCTTGTTATAATAGTGAGACTGTGTGAGCAAAACAGTGAATGACACAGGAAGCATAAAAGATGGTGCTGAAGGACAAAGCTCACCCTGCAGTAAAAGCAGTCACCGAAGAAGCTAAAGGAACTGATGGACCATCAACTGAACTATTTCAACAAGCTGATGAAACAGTAGAAGCCGTTGCTCTTCTATGCCAGGAAGTGTGGAAGGTCCTAATTTGTGCACGCGGCAAGCAAGGTGAACCAAGAGACTAGAATTCCCCAACTGCAGAACCATAACACAGGCGTCACACGCAAGTACAATTTCGCCGAAGATCATCCAACTCCGGTTGCAGCAGTGCACTGACGGGAACTACCGGGGGGTCAGGCCGGATGTAGCAGCTGCAGACAAAGGGATACCACAGCTGATGGCAGATGGATCTTGGCTCAAAGCAGAGAATATCAAAAGATGCTTACCTGTGACTTATTCACTGATTAAGCAAAGGTATTCGACAGGGTAGACCGAAACACAGTATGGAAAACCTTGAGAAGAATGAGGACACAGGCACTACACTGCACAACTTGTACGTGGATCAGGGAACAGAACAAGAGAAAAATACCTGGTTAAAAATCAGGAAAGGTGAGCTACCAGGTGGTATCCGCTCATCACACTTCCTGTATTAGTGTGGCAGGCAAAAAGAAAACTAAAGGAACTTCCTTGAGCCTTCTTGCCTCAATCATTAGACAAGCTGTCCTTTATGAAGAGTGGGGCATCAGAATTGGAAGAAGGCTGAGATATGTGGATGGCACAGTCTTGCTTGCTGACAGTGAAGATTTAAAGCACTGGCAGACTGGCAGATGAAGATCAAGGGTTGCAGCCTTCAGTATGTTTAAGCCCTAAATCCTCACAATTGGACCAATAGGTAATATTATGACAAGTGGAGAAAAAAGACTGACGTTGTCAGGACTTTTCATTTTGCTTGGATACCAAAGAAATGCTGACGGGAGCAGCAGTCGAGAGATCCAAGGGCCCAGGACCTCTTCAGAGAGCTGCAACGTCGGGAGGGCATGTTGAGGACTCAGGTGGCTCTGAACCAACTCACGGCATTTCCAATCACCTCATATGCATGTAAAAGACACTGGATAAGCCCAAAGAAGAAGAGGTGCATCTGACTTATGGTGCTGGCAAGAAATAAAGTACAGGGGGCCTGCACAAAAACAAACAAATCCATCTCAGGAAAAAGGACAGCCAGAATTCTTAGAGGCAAGGGTGAGACACTTTGGATATATAACTGAGAGAGATCTGCCCCTGGAAAAGGACATCATGCGTGGTACAGGGGCAGCGAACAAGAGGGAAGCCCTCGAGGACATGGATTGACTTGGGTGCGACAAGGGGCTCAGGCGCAGAAACAACCGTGAGGTGGTGCAGGACCAGGCAGCGCTTTGTTCTGATGGGCACAGGGTCACTCCAGGTTGACGCTGACTTCATGGCATCTAATGTGTTTTTTTTGAAGTGTAAATATATAGACTTTATTGGAGGCAGTGAAGGATTTTTGGGAAGAGAAGGGACAGCAAAGACAGACAGACAGACAGACAGGAGCATCTTGAGCTCCTGGATGGTCCCGAGGCCCAAGAGGTAGGCCAGGGAAGCCGCACCTGGTATTGGGGCAGTGGGGTATATATAGGGTTTGCTCTACAGACATGTGGGCTGACGAAAGAAAGGGGGAAGTTTCTTGTGCTGTGTTTGCAAGTTTTGGGTTGGGAGATGACCTGTGAGCAAATCATCGTTTCACAAACTTGTTTCCGGAATGTTGGAGGGTGCCCTCAGTGACCTGCCCAGGCAGAGGCCGTGCCCTACCCGGGGAGACAGGCTCTGTGAGATGCCAGAGGCAGGGGCTACAAAGTTCAGCAAGTTGTTCCTCTCCTTCTTGTGAGGCTGGTGCAAAAGGGCGCAAGGGGCTGCTTGGTCCTGGGGGCTGCCTAATTTGACCCTGGTCCATACATCCCCAACTCTTTAGTGATAGTGGAAGTTGTAGTCTATGGTTAACTGCTTCCTGCTGGTGTGGGACGAAGTGGGGAGGATTAAGAGTTGGGAAGTTTGGGGCCCAAGGCTGACAGCAGCAGACATAGGGGCGAAGCAAGAGATGGTTAAAGACCAAGTTGGAGATGTTTCTTGTTTGTTCCTGGAAAAACTGCTGCCTTGAGCGCTACCCTGGGCTTGGCGTGGAGGGAGGGTGCCACTGGTATTGTCTTCGGTCGTCATTGTCATGGGTGGCCAGGCCGAGCAATGTTAATAGCGGTGGCAGGTCAAAGTTTGGAGGGACTGACCTTCTGCGGCCAGGCACTGAGGGGCAGTCACTTCTCCAGTGGCCTTGCTGACTGCATGACGGGCAAGGTTTCCTGAAGCAGCATCTGGTAGATACGGTGGATGACAGATGAGAGGTCCTAGTTGGAGGAAAGGGGGGCTAGAGAGAGGGGCACCACACTTGCCCAGGGGTGGGCGGAGGTGCCTGAAGAGACCTCTTACTCCTCACGGATTTTGTGCACCGAGAGGTTGAGACGGAGCTGCAGGAAGGAGACAGAGGTCAGTTAGGGATGAAATGCAAATATACAGGCTTTATTGGAGGTAGTGAAGGACTTTGGGGAAGAGAAGGGACGGCAAAGAGAGACAGGCAGAGAGACAGACAGACAGGAGTATCTTGAGCTCCTGGGCAGTCCCGAGACCCAAGAGTTAGGCCAGGAAAGCTGCTGGCATATAACGTTCTTATTGTACACGAGAGAAAGAAAAATAAAGGGGGTGGGTCGGACAGAGATAATTTGTAGATTAGATATGCTGTTTAAATTATTGAATGGAAAAATAAATACCTGAAATGTAAACCCTTACTTACCTCAAAAAACATTTAAAACATTTATGAGATCTTGTGTTAGACTAGGAAGCATTAAAACCCTGAAACAAATGTAAAGCGATCCATAGGTGGACAAGAAAGACATTTGTCTTTCCTCTCCAAGAAAGACATCTTGAATATAAAAGAAGCAAAGTGACAGTTTGATAATTATCCAGAGCCAAGTGTTGAAATTAAAAGGGTACCTAACTTTCAACCTGTTATGAATTGGGCGACCCTTGTGAAAGGTTCATCCAACCTCCAAAGGGGTTTCAACTCACAGGTTGAGAACCGCTGTTCTAAAGGTTTTCTTACAACTCTTAGCTTAATTAATAAGGCCTCCCTCCACTGCGACTTCTATGTGAGCATTGAAAATTAATGGCGCTCCCATAATCGTTACGTACCTGAGGCATGGTCTATCAGTATATGCTATCATGTTGTGGGCAGAGTGCGTTAAGTTTTCCCACATTGCTTACATTTGAAAAGCCTCTTCCGCTATGTCGACGTAGTGTTGAAGAGCGATGATAGGATCCCACTGCGTTCCTTACACCCCTAAGAACGCCCTTTACTACGTGTTCTTTTTATGATTCCTAAGACTTCTCTCAACTGTGAATTCCTCTACGTTTCCTCAGTGTTGAGGTGATTAAAGGTTTCCCCACATTCTTTACATTCCCAAGGATCTGTCTGTGGGAAACTTTCTTCACACAGAGGGAAAGGCGAGGAGGACTATCGTCCCTCACTTATAACGGGGAATCTGGAAAGCTAGTATTCCACAGTAGGAAAGCCACCACTTGGGTAAGTGAAAGACCAAGGACATTATCCCGAGTTAAATATCATTCCCACAGGTTCTCCCCTACTAGCTATGCTGCCTTAAAGTGGGCACGTGGTTGATTCTATTTCCCTATAAAAACGGACATTCCTTTGTTATCTCCTCCCACGGTGTCACCCATCCCCCCACTTACCTTCCTCCAAGGCAGGTATTAGGTTTCCTCACCTGTGAGTGGGGAAATCTACTGTGGTCACCACCCACCCACCTTGCGACGCCCGTAAGTCCTGAACATGCACGTCTGGTGGTCACCTCTCACCATGCCAAGGTAGCAAAGGCCCCTCCCTCTTCTCCCACCTCCACGTGGACCACCGAGAGGGGCTGAGGGGCTGCGACCAGAAAGTGCGCCTGACCCTTTTATTTTATTCCCTCTCCCACCGCTCTCTATTCTCTACGACTGGACTAGGATCTTGGCATATTATAACCATACAATTGCACTGACGAACCCCTTGGTGGCTACCACTGAAACCACGCCCCAGTGGGGGCGCGGCGTGAGCCACCACTGCGCAGGCGCAGGCCCGACCGCCCCCTTCCGGGCCACTTTCCACTTCCGGGCCACCTTCCACTTCCGGGTCGCCAGGCACGCGCAGAGCCCACGGCAGGGGACGGGGCGCGTACGGGCAAAGGAGCATTAAATCTATGCCTCCCTCTAGAAATTGCTAAGAGGAAGCTGCCTCGCAGACTTATAGAAAGCAGCAGACACGTCCAAGATGGCGGGTCAGATGTTAGGCTGGACTCGTGACGTGAGACCGGCAGGAGCGGACATCCGCGATGGGCAGGAAGACGGCGTGCCGATGCTGCCATCTTGGCCCAAGACCCAAGAACTCAAAGTCAGTGAACTCTGTGAAGTGAGCCCAAGTTCCTTAATGCGCCCCCTGATAAGAATGCTGTTGTGCGTGTTCATTTCCTCTCGTCGTCTTTGTGGTTCGTGAGTAGCTACCTGCCCCTCCTCCCGCTCTCCCTTTCCCTTCTCTCCGCCCTGGGAAAACCACTGGGGCAGTTCTCATCGACCTTCTGGGGCTGCTAGGAGTTAGAATTGACGCAATGGCTGAGTTTTTTTTTAGAAGAGTATTGTCCTTTTCGAAGGCTGTAAGGACGATTCAGACCGTTGAATTTGCCATCACGATGACAGGCGATCATGCCTTTTCGCCTTCTTTGTAAAGCAGGGTTTTTCTAGCAGGCTCTTTGAGTGAACTGTACGTGTACTGCTGGGCCAACCTTGTTACTCATTTTTTAAAATCTTGGCCCGTAAGTGTAATGATCTCTGCATTACTTATAGGGACTGTGGAAATGCTGCTGTGAGAAAGAGGCTTTACATGAAAGATAACTCATATCAAGGATTTGCATCAACCCAAAGACAGGGTGTACAGTGATATATTTTCAGTCCAGCATAGCTTGTATTGTGATACAAGGTCCAGCTTTTCGTAATTTTATGATTTGAGGAGAGAGAATTGCTCCAGGAACTAGTCCTGTAATTTGTTTACGAGTGACATGTCTCCCACTTGTGTACATACCTGGTGGAAAGCCTCAGGGATTCTGGCTTGTTATAACGTCACAAGGGGGGAGTGAGCATCAAAATCACGCGCTCAAGGCTGATTTCCCTGATGCAGATGTCAGGAATACAGTCCTTTCCAACTTTTTTAGTTCAATGATTTTATTGGGGGTTCTTACAGCTCTCATAACATTTAACACATCATTTGTATCAAGCATATTTGTATACATGTCGCCATCTTCATTTCCAAATATTTTCTACATGAACCCTTAGTATAAGCTCCTCTTTACCCCTCCCTTTTAAAAAAAATTTTATTGGGGGCTCATTCAACTCCCATCATGGTCCATACATACATCAATTGTATGCGGGCCAATTTGCACACTGGTTGCCATCATCACTCAAAACATCCTCCTTCCACTTAGGCCCCTAGTACCAGCTCCCCATATTTCCCTTCTCCGCTCCCCTTCCTAACTTTTTTTTAAACCAACTCGACAACACTTTCTGTTTTTGTTTTGTGGACCTCACTACCCTCTGGCGGTGGGAGTAGGAGGCCCTGCCTTGCTGCTGGATTTGAACCTCTCACCCAGTGGGCCGCAGTCCCGCGCACAACCACGGCGCCACCGGGGCTCAGCAGTCTCAGTAAAAATTGTTGTTAGGTGTCATTGGGTTGTCTCTGACCCATAGAGATCCTGTGCCCAACAGAAGAAAACACTTCAAAATCTTCGCTTCTGCTTATTATTTTTGATATTATGATGGCTGGAAATGATTATTAGGAAGAATGAAAATAGAGCACTGGTAAGCCTACCTGTCCTTATCCACTAAAATTGGATTGTTACATGGGTTTAGGACATACCTGCAAAGAGGCTCTGATAAGATAAGCCCTACCCAGTGTCTTGAGTGCTCAGAACATTAAAAGGCGAAGAGACTTGCCTACGAGGCTATTGACAGATTGACGAAAAAAATATTTGGATTTTCAAATTTAGAACTAGTGGTTTGTTCCAGAAGCTGAAAAAAAAACTGGAGCCATTGAAGGTATTCTCTACTCTAGGACTGGACATTAAAGGGAGCCTGTGGGCAGGCTGAAATGCTTGCTAGGTGACCACCTGGGTCCACTTGAGTGGAATTGAGAGAAAGGCAGCAAGAAAGAGATGGATTGAGGGGCTGAGTCCCGGTGGTGTAGTGGTTGTGCGTGGGACTGTGGCCCACAAGGATGGAGGTTCAATTCCAGCTCCACAGGAGCAAAGGTTGGGCCTCCTACTCCCATCACTAGAGGGCAGTGATGCCTAAAAAACAAAACAAAACAAAAGAGATGGATTGAGTCTGGCCCCTGACACCCGTGGACCTGGTTCACAGGGAGTAGAGAAAACGTGAGCAGGTTGACTGGCTTAAATTCATGACCTAGCACAAGGGGCCAGGACTGTTGAGAATCTGTGACGGTGCCTATGGTCTTAAAGGCAAGGCAGCCAGTGGGCACCCTGGTGAGGCTAAGTGAGGCAGCCCACATTGAGTTGACCAGAACCTGGACAGATGAATAAAAGATTGTTGAGCATGTGAACTGGTGCATATTGTTGCTGGTTTTAGGGATGGCCTGTTCCGATTTGACTTTGCTTAAGGATGCGCACTTCACAAGGGTCCAACTGGAAAGATTCTTCACATGAAAGAATACAATCAACTCCTCTGAGCACTGTGTTGATGTAAGTGGGCAGGATGGAAAGTGGATACCCAAGCTTTGCGCAGTGGCAGTATCATAGCCAATGAGGTTTATCTGAGGCGTGATTATTGCTAATTGAAAACATCTCCCAATAGCCTGCCACGACAACTTGAAATGTAGTCAGCATTGGCAATGTTTGACAGTCTATGGAGACTGAAACAAAACAAAAAAAAAGCAAGAAGTTGAATACCCCAAATGGGCAGAAAAATGCACGATGGGTAGCTTACAAACTCTCATAGGTGGAAGAATATGGTCATAGGATTATGGTGTAAGACCTTCAAAAAAGTATAGAACATTTTTTGTTCACTTATAGAATGTTATGTTTAAGTGAGGATGACACATTTTTAAATTGTATGCATTTTAGTTTCATCCTGTTAGGTACAGATAGGGATTTTTTATTGTTAAATATTTGTATGGCTAAAGAGTTGTGTAAAAGTGTCAAGTTGACAAGGGGTGGACTGTGGCAGTTACATAATCAGTCAACTTGATGGAAGGGGTGGAGTCTAGCCTGCCAATCAGGTCAGAGCCAATGAGGTCTCTGTGTGGGCATGGTCTTCTCCTGAGGGTTCTAGGAACTCCTGAGGAGGTGGGACACAGTCTGCTTCATCTTCCTGCTGACAAGCCACATGGAGCTACACAGATGCATTCAGAGCCCTGGAACTGGAGTAACCACACGGAGACCCACACCAGCGCTGAGATGCTTCCACCACCACTGGATCCACAAGTCTTCCCACCGCCGGCCTGCATTCGGTCTCCCTACAGTCGGTGTCATTGCATGGCTGTTTGAATCTAAAGAGGAACTTAAAGACTGGTGTTAGGCATATGGACTAATATCAGACTTAGAGACTTGCTCTGGACCAGGCTGAGGTGTTTTCTTAGTGTACAGTTGCTCTTTGATGTAACACTCTCTTACACACGAGTGTCTCTGAACTTGTTTCCCTCACCAAACTTGACTGGCAGAGCCACAATCAATGCTCACAGAAGTAGCACTCAAGACATTGAAAGACGGTTCACATTAGGTAAATCTGCTCAAGAACTCTGTAAAGTATCAGAGAGCAAGGATGTTAATCCGAGGACTAAGGTGGGCCTTGCTCAAGCCATGGCATTTGGCATCGCCTTGTATGCATGTGACAGTTGAATGCTGAATTAATGCAGACTGTAGAACAGGGATGCTCACACTTTTACAGCAATGTGAGCTACTTATAAAAAGATCTACCGTGACAAAAATGCAAAACGTATTTTTATTTATTACATTTATTCATAAATGCATTAATTCCTTATATGTTCAATATATGCTTATGTACCTCGCACAACTGCATGAGTCCATATGGCACAACACAATGAACCGTGTACATTTTTCTGTCATTACCTGAGTAAACTGAACCGTTCCTGAAATGTTCATGTGCTCTGGACTTCAGCTGAATGTCGGCTTGTAGTGTCAAAATCTCCCATTCCGTATGAAAGTGATACGTTTTTGTCTTTTTACTTAGTCCGGCTCCCCCACTCATTTTAATACTTTTCCTTACATTTAAGAGAAAAAAAAACCAAGGTCTAAAAATTGGCGTTAACTTAGCTTGTCAGTTTTGCTCCACTTAGCGCAGTTGATTGCACACGTGTTTGATACCTAAGATTGGCTGTGCTGTTTCTCAGTTAAGTGATGGGATTGATGGCAGGCTTGCGTCTATTTCTCTATTGCCATGTGATCTACCCACACTACATTGACACTCAACTAGTAGATCGCCATTGACATCTTGAGCAGCCCTGCTGTGGAAGAACAGATGCACCTGTTCCTGCGGTGCTGGGCAAAGCTATTGTAAATGGACTGCTCAAACCAACCTGTCTTGAAAGAAGTTTGGCCAGAGTGCTCCGTAAAGTCATGGGTGCGAAGGCGTTGTCTTGTAAACTTTGGGTCAGTTATCAGGAGAGATCAGTCCCTGGAGGAGGATGTCCTGTCTTGTGAAGTGGAGGCACAGTGAAGGAAGGAACGTCCTCAAGACTTGAATGGACACCCCGGCTCGCACAAAGGACTCAGAAGGAACAACTGTCAGGATGATGCCAGACAGAAGGGAAGCAAGGCCTCGCTCACATTTTACAACCACAGGGTCAATTAGTAGCGCACTGACACGTTTTGTAAGCTTTGCAGAAGACTGAGGTGTTTCTGTAATGAGACTGGTCATATATTTAGGAGGTAGTAATTACTGAAGGCTATCCTCTCCGCCTGAAGTTCACCACCTTCGGCAGTACTAAGCCAGGGGTGCTCGAGACGTCGATCAGGTCTACTCCGTCAATCGAGAATGCAGTGGGGGTAGATCGCATGGCATTAAAAAGATAGACGGGTTAGGATTCGGGCTGGGGTTGGTGTTAGACTTAGGGCGAGAGTTGGTTTCAGCATTACTGTTAGGGTTAGACTGCGACTGATGTATGGGGCACCCCTGCACTAGGGCATAGGAAACATTATTTAAGCTCTGAAACTACCCTCTCCTTTAGACTTGGAATTTACCATTTGCAATCCTTGGATCACAGCAGCTGGGGTGCCACTTCCGTGTGGAATCAGTTGACACCTCCTTTAGATGGCTGCTTGTTTGAAAACATGCCGTAAAGGCGCCAGGCACTGTTCTTTCTGATACCTGCTGAGCTGCTTAAGGCATTTTTCATGGGTGCTGTTAAGCACAAGGCTTTGTTCTTGTAGGAGCAATGAGTGGGCACGGTCTATTCCAAGGACGGGCTGAACTACAAGGCCAGCACTTTGAAACCACCAGCTGCCCCCCAAAGACCAGTCTTACCGCTATTCTCAGAGGTGGGGTCTCAGGATCCCACAGGGCCACTGGTTGGTATTGACTCGGTGGCAGTAATTTTGTGCTTTCAAACAAGCTCATCAAACTACAGGGTAAAGAAAGAGTCTGTGAGTTCGACGATGTTTGTTGAGAAAATTCCAAAATGTAGATAAAAGAGAATGCAGCGTATGGGATATCTCAAAGGTGGGGGGTAGGGATAATGATAGGCCACCCTCACATGCCAAAAAGGAAAGCAGTAGACTTAAGTGCGAGAAATATGTAAAGTAACCGTGAGTGTGACACTTAGAACAGCACTGACTCACAGTGAACCCAAGTTTGTAGAAGTTCATGGAACCCCAACTAGGGGTGTCATAGTCACACAGCACAAAAATTGATGAGGAAAGACTGGATGTTAAGAGGGAGTGGACCACCAAGCCAGTACACAGAAGGGCCATATGGCTGGCCCCGCCATGAGACCCACATGCTACAGGGGGCAACACGGAGACACAGGGCGGGAACTGTGCCCGTCTGACTCCATCACACCAGGGTGAAGCACTAAGGGTGTGCAACAGAGCAGCAAGGGGAGAAACGTAATGAAGTCCCTGGGGAATGCCAATATAGACTTTGGGGCTAGGGCATGGCACCCCATCAGACTCAACTGGAGAACACTTCTAATTGTCAACAAACAGACCTGGAACTAGCTACAGTCTTTTCTATTTTTGTCATTTTGTTTTGA
>PVJH01040529.1:0-15599 GCA_004026705.1 Nesogale talazaci
AGAATGCAGTGGGACATGAATGGACTGCGATTTGACATCATAGATGAGGTAAAGGGAAAAAATGAGGGAGGTGCTGTCAGCCATTCAAACGGATGAGTTTGAAAACTGTTTCCAAGAATGGAATCATAGTTTTGACAAATGTATTAAGTGTAATGGATTGTACTTTGAAGGTGATAAGATTGCTTTGTTAAAAATAAATAAATTAAATGCATGTCTGTGGGGGTGGGGGTATTTCGGGTTTGGGGTAAAAAAATACATAGCTTTAAAAAAAATCTGTTGTCTTTTTTTTTTTTTGGGGGGGGGGGGTTTCCCAGGAAAGTTGACTAAAGTCACACTGAAAAAGCAACTCTGTCCATGCAAAGACTCCCTCCCCCCCATATGAAGCCTTCCAACATGTGAAGGGCTCTCTACTCAGCAGCTAGAGTCAGTCAATACTGACGCAAGGTCTCCGTAGTCCCCATGGCCCAGTGGGCCTTTAAATCTCCCTGGGGAAGCTGCCTGCCAGCTCAGAAGATTGCCAGTGTTGTGGGTAGCTGGTTTCCATCTCCAGGAACCAAGCCTTCCTGGCTCTTATCATCTGCCCTTCAACTTTGCTCCTTAAGCTCCTTTCCTCTGTCCTCTCCAAACTCTCTTCCGCAAGGCAGACTTACACCATGCTTCCCTTAGGGATTTGAACAGCTCCTAAGGGTGCCTTGTTCCCCAGGTCCAGACAATGAGTGCCAGAGAAGAAGGTGTCTGACCTGCTCCCTTCCTTTCTACACACATACTTCCAATGACCAGAGAACAGTGCTCCAGTCTTACTCCCAACCTTTATGATGAAGAATTAACAGCATTTCAATGAAATCTCCCATGCACGCCCAGACCATTAGTCATGTTTCATCTTTGCACAGGACCTTTCATCTTTCAGAGTACTGTCATCTCATTTTAACCCCACAAAATCCTACTGCCAGGCCAAATATTATTAAGCTTATTTTAGCTATAAAGAAATAGAAGATTATAAAAGTTGATCATGCTGCTTAGAGTCACAGGATGCTGTTATGTGGCACAGCTGGAATGAGACCTGGTTACTTTACTCCAGGCCATATGATTTGGGATAAAAGGTTTGAAAAGTCATAAGACTTTTGGATCCAAGTCATAAGACTCAACTGACTTGTCCAAGGACACCTGTCTGTGAGTTGCAGTAGAACCAGAATTAGACGGGAGGTCTCCAAACTCTGTGTTCCCAATTCTTTCCCTGGGACCACCCATCTTGTCCAGATGGACAGGAACTCATGGTTGAAAGGTAAAGCAGACAACAGAACTGGTCAGGGACCCTTCTGAGTGCAAAAGACCCCAAACCCATCTACATCTAGTTGATTGAAACCCATCATCATTCTATAGAACAGAGTTGAACTGTTCCCTGGGGTTTGTACGGCTATAAATCTTGAATGCTGAGTGGCACATCTTTTTCCTGAAGAGCAGCTTGTGAGTTTGAACCTGCAACCTCCAGCTTAGGAGCCAGGTGCTCTAACCACTGGGCTCCTGTCCCTGGTCTTCTGAAATGTAGGTTCCATCTTGGCTACACTGTGGGGGCAAAGTGCTTGGGATTTGGCCTCAGATAAGACTCGAATTTGACTCCCAGCCCTGATCTTGGGACACCTGGGACTTAACATTTCCGCATCCTGTTTCCTCCTGCTGTGAGGTGGGATAATAAGGTGAACCATCCCACAGGAATACTGCGGGAGAAACAATCTTGTCTATGAGGTGTGATAGTTAGGTTTATTGCGCCAATTAGGCTCCTGTAGGAACATAGGGGAGGAGTTTGATCAGGTTGCACCTGATTGGAGGGCTACAGAGATAAATGACTCCCTAAGGCTGGCTCCTTCCTCCCTTTCTCCCTGGAGGCAGGCCATAACGCTCTCTGCTTCACCTTCCTGTGGAAGACCCACACTTAGAAGACTGGAGAAGTCATAGGGAGACCCACCCCAGCGGTGAATGCTTCCACACCATTGGATCCACACGACTTTGCACCCACTGCCCTGTGACCTTTGTGCATTTTGCATCATTCCATGTGACTGCATGAGTCTGAATTGGGAATTATGGACTAGTAATGGGCTTATGGACTTGATCCAGACTGGCTGGGATGTCTTCACAGCATGCAATTTTCCCTTGATATAAAGCTCTTATACATGTCTCTGGATTTGTTTCTCTAGTCAACCCAGCCTAACACATGAAGCAATGTGTAAATTGGAGCTGGTGGCACAAAGGTAAAGTGTTCATCTGCTAACCCCAAGGTCCATTGCTCAAACCCATCAGCTGCTTTGGGGGGGGACAGGCTTCCATAAAGATGACAGGCTTGGCAAATCCCCTCTGGCCATGGTCCAGGACTGTGGATAGTCTTGCTACTATACAGTGTGCACTGGGAAGTAGACAACTGCAGATGCAGTTAGGTTAAATATGATCCACATTTGATCCATTTTAAACTTGCTCTGGTTTTTAATGTTTTTGCTTTCTTTTTGATTGAAGTTTTTCTGCTTTACTTTATTATTGTTGTTGGCAGTTGTTTGTTGCCTTTTTTTTTGGTATATGAAATCCAGTCTAGATAAATCTGTAGAGATAGTAAGTGGATTAATGATTTCTTGGAGGTATGGCAGAAGAGGTTGGGGGGGAAATGGAGTGCTAGAGCAATGAGTACAAGAAAGAAGGCAATGTTCTATAGTCGATTGTCATGATGTCTGTACAACACCGAGGACCTATTAAATTGCATGATATGTGAATTATACACCAATGAAACCATTTTGAAGAAAGATTGCAATCTTGAGAACTCCCATAGGTTAGCTCTATTCTGTTCTACAGACTTCTTATGCAGCAGAATTGACTTAACAATTCGCAACCATTATCAGCCTTGGTGGGCCAATGGTATAAATCTTACCTTCCATGCCTGAGCACTGGGTTTAATTCCAGGCTAATAATGTACCTACCTGTGCAGCTACCACTGTTTTTCAGTAGACGTGTGTAGACACTGTGTTATATAATTGTTTGTCAATTTGAGAGAATTAAGAGTAAAGGGGTGGAGTCTATCAATCCGGCGATAGCCTCTCTGGCCTCTGTGTGGGCATGCCTTTCTTCTGAGGATTCTGGGAACCCTTGTATTCCTCCTGGGAGACAGGACACACACTCTCTCTCACCTCAGTACTTGTGAGACATTCTTGTTGAGAAGCCACATGGAGACAGGCTGGTGGCAGCCAGACCTCAGAGCTAGAGAAGCCAATTGAAGACCCCAGCCAGGGCTGAGATGCTTGCACTGCCACTGGATCCACAAGACTTCCCACCCACTGGCCTGTGATCTTCCTGCACTCAGCGCCATTGCAGGTGTTGCGTAAGTCTATAGAGGACTTTATAGACTGGCATTGGAGACATGGGCTAATACTGGACTCATGGACTGGCCTGGGATATTTTCTCAACATTCAGTTGCTCTTATATATGAATCTCTTTATTACACACATGGATGTCTATGAATTTGTTTCTCTAGTCTACCCGGACTGACACAGACACTGAGCAGATCACAAGCTGAGCTTCCAGATGATGACCGTGTAGGAAGAACGACCTGGGTCTCTGCTTGTGAGCTATCAGCCGCTGAAAGCCCTCTGGTTTATAACATTCTAACCCCCAGGCGACGGTGCAGGCTGCTCAGTGCTTGCTTCATCCTGTTATGCCATGTGTCGGGGGTGGACGTGATGGCAGCTGGCTGCGCAACCACATGGTCATCCAGGAGATGGAGAGTTGGTCTGTGGCAGGAGGTCCCAGAGGGAGCAGAGAAGGAAGGAAGATGGAGCAGGGACACTGACCAGGAAGCTTCCCCGAGTGCCCCAGGGAGGAGAACTGAGAATGTCATCCTTGGCCTTCTGGTCAGCGCTCTACTTCTGACTCACTGTTCACAGCTGACTTTGCTGCCAGGAAATCTTCGCCCCTGGATAGGGGCCATGAGTCAGCCTGGTCCGTGCCCCTGGGTGAGTTTCAGAACCATGCCATTGACCAGCATGACTCAGCAGGCTGCAGCATCTCACAGCTTACCAGAACAAGGCAGTGCTTTCTCTGTTAATTAGGGGCAGGGGGTGGGCCTCAGGAAGTGGGTAGACTAGAGTGAAGATGAGTCTGCTGCCTGGGACCCAAGACCTTAACCACCCCCACCACCCCGCGCCACATCAGTGCCTCTGAGGCAAATGTGTGGAGACCACAGCAAATAAGTCCCGATTCTTCTTCTGGTCACTGTGCCTCTTGGGTCCGGTGAACCCTTCCTGACACCTGAAGTGGGAGACGGGCTGGGAGGACATCTTGTCTATTGAGTCCTCATGTGAGAAAAGCCTTCCCCAAGACTGCCAGGGTGGCATCCATTTGTCTATAAGATGTGTCCAGTCCTCAGATGAGTTTCTTTGCGTGCTGGCTGACCAGATGGAACAAGACACTGCGCACGAAGTGCAGTGGGCCCAGGTGGCCTGAGAAGGTTGACGCAGACCACTTCACACGTGGACTGTGAGCACAGGAGAAAGACGCCAGCCTGGTATCAGGGCCAGGGCCCCACCACACCTTCTAGGATTGGCCATGGGGCACACATTTCACACACCAGCCCCCTGGGTTCCCCACCCTCATGTGGCGTCACTTAGCCATATGTGACCTTTGGGTCACACTGCCACTGGGTCACCAGTGCCCCTCTGCTCCTGCCATCTGTCCATCACTCGTCCATACTTGGCTCTCTGCTGACTCATCTTGAAGGCCCGTGTCATATGCATGTCAGCAGTGGAGAGAATGGACCCGCCAATTCTTTACATCCAGCACCTCCATTCATGGAGAAGCCAAGGTCTGGGACAGGGAGGTGATTGCTTCCAGGTCACCCAGAGAGCATTGAGAGAGTCAGACCTAGAACCCAAGCCTCCCCTAGATCCAAGTCCAGGATTCTTTCTACCAAGAACCCACCTCTTCTGGGAAGTCCTTCAACAGGAAGCTGAAAGGAGAGGCAGTCTGTGTTCAGTGAGTGGGAGGTGGGGGGGCGCAGGAGGGAGTCAGAGGCCAGGGAGGGCTCAGGAACAAGAAAAAGCTCTGGAAATAGAGTCTTCTCTTCTCTCTCTAGCTTCCTCTCCCCCTCGTCAGTGTCCACACTAATGAAAATCAGCCGGCACAGCTTCTCCTCCGGCCTGAGAATCCATTCCGAGCAATTTGGAGGCAATTGAATGAGCAGGAAGAAGCAAGCAGGCATCGCTGTTTATGGCTGGCTGCTCCGGGGTTCCAGGCAGTGATTAGAGGTCTGAGGTCCTTTTTCTGCCCACAGCACAAAGATGGGGGCTATTTGGTCCCGTGAAGAGTGCTAAAGGGGAGGTGTGGCCGTGGCGAGGAATTGGATGGGTAATTATATTCTGTGTTAAAACCGGGGCAGTGGCCATGCCACCGAGACCCGAGAAATAATTAAGTGATTGAGTAAAAGATTGAAACAGTGGGAGGCCGTGATTGCTTTGTTGGGTCCATGGTTACAGAGGGTTGGAGTAGCCCCTGGGGGAGGGAAAGCCAATTGCTATTCCGGGTGGACTTCTGGGTGCCGGCTGCTGGCTCTGGGAGTTCAGGGAGCGTCCCTCACACAAGTGCACAGCCTGTCCCTCTCCTTCTGCCACCATCACCAGGAAGAAGACGGTGACAACCAGGGCCTCTCTCAGAGGTGCGTGTGTTCACGCTTCTTCCTGATGGCATTGAGCTCGGATACCCACCACTGTCTCCCTGGCAATAGAGGACATAGGTTTCCACAAAGGCAGCCCAGGGTCGGTGGCGGAACAACTGTGGCCTTGGGCTTGAGGTGTTTCACCAAGGAAAGCCAGGTGCTCCCCGGTGGTTTCCACCACCTTGCCCGCAGAACTGGAGAACCTGTGAGTGGCGATGGTTGGCCTTGACCGGGGGTCCTTAAACTTTTTAAACAAGAAGCCAGTTGACTGTCCCTCATACCATCGGAGGGCCAGACCATAGTTCAAAAAACAAAAACAAACTATGAACAAATTCACTGCGGGCCCGAGATGAGTTGGCTGCTAAGCAGGAAGGCAGTGGTGGTAAAAAAAAAACCACCCGGCGGGCCAGATACATGTCCTCAGCGGGCCACACATGGCCCTCGGGGCATAGTTTGAGGAACACTGAGCATCTATCTGTGTCTCAGTCGGGCCCTTGAGGAGCAGAGCTCCGGGGTTGGAGCTGCAAAGAGGAGGCAGGACACCGGCCTTCTTGTGCACTCTGTTCCCGCCCACTGCTTAGGAAGTAAACTGAGGGCCAGTGTAATCCCATACCTACTCTGTCACCACTTCCCCTTGGCAGCACGGAGGCGACACATTAACAGATATTAAACACGAATCGCCCCCCTCCCCAAATATAAATCATAAGCTAAATCAATGAACGTGGTGCCTGCTCTCAAAAGATGAACATCTTAAAACGGGGGTTGAAGAGGCCCTGCTGGTGCAGTGGTTAAGCGCTCAGCTGCGAACCAAACGTCTTGTGGTGTGGAGGGCCTGGGAGCCTGCGTCTTTAGAAGCAGCAGCCTCGGCAGATCCGGTTGTCATCTGTCCCACAGGGTCACAAGGAGTCAGAACTGACGGCCATCTGAGACCAGGAGAAGGGGGCAAGGGCGGCAAAATTCCCACCCATCCCCGCTGTGGGAGACCCAGGTGCCATTGGCAGCGCATGCACCTCCTGTGCACCCACTGCCCAACGGCGTGCTGTAGAGTGAGCGTGGGATCACGAACCTCCAGGGGGGTGTCCGTCCAACCCATCGGCCATTCCTGGGGCCAAGACGAGGCCCTCTGATGCTGGAACCCCTGCGCAGGGTGGCTGCGGGTCAGAGCTGACCCAGTGGCAATGCGTGGAGCTGTGTAACGATGCGGCATGGGTCTCGGGTCTGGGAGTAGGACCTGCTCCGGCCGAGCCACGAGCTGTGGGAGAGGGGCGGGAGAGCCAAGGGGCAGAAAGTGGTGATGAGAGGAGGAGAGGGCCGCCGGGGTCGGTCTGGCAGACAAAATGGTTGGTTCAAAAAGAGAGGAGAGGCGGTGGCAGCTATAGAGAATTTCCACGGCTCTTGGGGAGCCACGTGCATCGCCGCGTCACACGCATCGCGAGAAATTGGACATGGGCTAAGGAAGACCTGAGAACGATCGATACCTTTGAGGTGGGGTGCTGGAAAAGAGGAGGGAAAGTAGTCAGAGGACAAACCCATCTGTCTTGGAAAAAGGAAGGCCAGAGGGCTCCTTGGAGGCACGGACATGAGATGTCATCTCACACACTTTAGACATATTGTCAGGAGAGACCAGTCCCTGATAAAGTGGAAGGGTGGGGGGCGGCAGTGGGGTGAGGGGGAGGCCCTCAGTGAGATGGATGGACCCAGTGACTGCATCAACGAGCTCAGGCACAGAAACCATTGGGAGGATCGTGGACAGGGCTGTGCGGCGTCTTGTTCTGTGTACACTGGGTCGCTATGGCCGGAGCCGATGGAACAGCATCTAGCAGCATATGCCGTGGGGCAGGTAGTTCGGCAAGACAAACCCTCGGCTCCCAGAGAGCGCACCAAGCCATGAGTCGCCATTCCCCCCTGCTGGGCTTCACGCTCACCCGGGGATGGAGGGGGGAAGAGTGTGGTCAACCCAGTGAAGGTTAGTGGGGGCAGGGAGGCCACAAGACGTTAGGGCCGAGAGAGGGATGAGGGTCTGGATCAGAGTGCAGGTCATGGAGAAGCCTGTGACTCTCCCTCAGGAGAGTCAGTGGTGTGTAGGTCTCAACAGTCACCGGAGAAAGCCTGTGTGGCTTGAATGAGGCAGGATGGGGGTGACAGGAAGAAGAAAGACAAGGTGGGGGAGGGGGCGGGGGGAGGCACTAGTTTCCACATTCGTCAGGTTAAGCCCAAGGAGCTGGAGGCCATCGAAGCAGAGACATTTTCAGAAAATATTTAAGCCCAACTCAGATTTCAAAGCTCACGAAGGTCCCTGGGGCAGAGGAAAAGCACCTTCCAAAGACTTGATTTCCACATCCGGAAACCGCAACAACCAAAAGAAGGTAACGCCAGATGGACAATGTAATATGAGGGGGTGCCCCCCCCCAAAAAAAGCTGTTTTCCTCCAAAGCTATGTATGTAGTTTTTTTAATGAAACAAACTTATCGCCTTCAAAGTACTCTCCATCATACTTAATCCATTTATCAATCTGTGATTCCATTCTTGAGCACATTTTTCAAACTCATCAGTTTGAATGGCCGACAGCACTTCCCCCATTTTCTCTTCTCCTCTTCTGTGTCATCAGATCTCTGCCCTTTCGTGCCCCGCTTTACTCGCAGAAACAAAAAGAAGTTGCACCGTGTTCCTCTTTATTCACAGAGGCACAAGGAAGTCACATGGAGGAAGGTCAGGAGGGCCAGGTGTGTGGAGCAAGAGGGACATGCTGGTTTTTGCCCCAAAGTGGTGCACCGAGCTGGCTGCGTGAGCAGGTGCAATGTTGTGGTGGCGAAACCAGTCTCCGTCTGCCACAAAGCAGGCCTTTTTATGTGGCACACTGTTACGCAATCTTTTCAGGACCTCTAACCAGAAAGTTTGATGAAGAGTCAGACCTGGTGGGATGAGCTCCAAATCCACGAGTCCCTTCACAGGCATCAGATGTAAGGCTGACGTGAGTCAGAAGTGACAAAATAGCCAAAAACCACTGCCGTCAAGTGGATTCCCTCTTACAGCAAGCCAACAGAAGAGAGGGGAGCTGCTCCGGGGGGTTTCTGAAACTGTACATCATTCTGAGCGTTGACCGTCCCATTTGTCTCAGAGTAGCAGGTGGGTTTGAACTGCTGATCTTGCAGTTAACAGCCCCATGCTTAATTCACCGCATCCCCAGGGATCCTAACGTATATCTAGCATTTGAGACATAAGGCTATTAGAGAAATGCAGGGGGATCTACCCTGCTCTGCATGGGGCATTTTTCACCTTCCTATTGCCACATAAAAAACCCACTGGCAGGGAGCCGGGTCTGACGCATAAGGCCCCCAGAGGACAGTGTAGAACAGCCCTTACGGGTTTACAGGACCAAACGTCACATTTTTCTCTCTGGTCGAGCTGATGGGTTTGAACTGCTGACCTTGTGGTTTGGTAACCCAAGGTATAACCCCACACACCACGTGATCTAAAGCGATGAGCTCATTTTGTGAACGGTGCTGCCTATATGGCTAGAAGGCGCTTGAAAGAGGGATCAGTCGACGGGTGCTATCTTCCCAGCTCTAATCCCGTTCCTCTTTGGTGCCAGGGAGGGACGGTGGCATGTATCATCGTGTGTGAACTCAGAGGGGCCCTGGGGAGCCCACAGTTCCATGCCTCTCCCTTCTTACAGATAAGGATTCCATGAGAGGAGGGAGTCAGGGGACCGACAGTGTCGAAGCCAAGGCTAGCATCCAGATGGCCTGCCCAGACCTGCAGCCCTCTATCCCCACACGGGAATCCTTGCTGGGCAGGTGTCAGCTGAAGGCCAATAGCTGGGCCTCCAAGCCTACGGGGCTCCTGGGGGCCTCTGCTCGCCCATCTGCTTCTTCTCCACCAGGAAAGAGCAGCTGGGAAGAGAGGGTGCAAAGCTCCCTGAAGTTGCTGAGAGTTCGGAGGGCAAGGCGGAAGGCCCACCTTCCTGAGCCGCGCCCTCCGCGTTGCCAGCTGAGAACAGTTTCTGGATTTGAATAATGCAAGGCAGAATATGGATGGGCTCTGTGAGTGGGAGCGGCGGGGTGGAGACGGGGAGCTGTGAATAAATGATGGCGCGCGGGCCAGAGTCAGGGCCAAGGGAACAG
This sequence comes from Nesogale talazaci, assembly GCA_004026705.1. Taxonomy (NCBI): domain Eukaryota; kingdom Metazoa; phylum Chordata; class Mammalia; order Afrosoricida; family Tenrecidae; genus Nesogale; species Nesogale talazaci. The sequence continues at coordinate 9,811 of PVJH01040529.1, forward strand.
AGTGCAGGAGACAAGATGGATGAGCCGGTGAGTAAGAGGGGAGTGTGGGGACAGGAAGAAGAGGCTGGCCTGCGGTGGTAGAAGCCCCAGGCCCGGCCCAATGCAGCCAGGCATTCTGGCAAGCAGGATGACTAGAGGATACCCAGAAAGGGGGGTGGTGGGTCACAGGGAGCCCAAGACCCTCAGTTCTCCCATGCGAGGTGAGGCGAGGAGAGGTCCGTCCACCTGCTGCCCAGAGCCACACCACACACACGCACAGTGGGCTCTCAGCGGCTTTGCAGAGATGGCACACCTAAAAGAGACTGCAGGCTTAAGGGAGGGAACCCTCAAATGTTGCATGGGCCCAGTATAGGTTGCTGCAGACAGACCTGCATAGCACACCTCTTTCTTGTCTTACCTACCTAGTGTTGCTATAAAACCCATGCCACACGTGAGTGGCCTCAAAGCACACGGCATGGTTTGGTAACACGTCTGGGGGCTGGACAACCAAGTCTGGACTCTTGTCGACTCCCTCTTGGTCAGCCTGGCTGGGTGTTCCCAAGGTGCCTGGTCCTCCTCACAGGACGCCTGTCTTCCCAGGATGGACGTATATGTCTGGTCCACTGTGCTTTGGGGATTCCTCAGAAGTGATTTAATGAGGAGCCCAGCCAAACCCCAACATGGGTCAACACTTGCTCCAGTGGTGTCCAAGTGTTCCCTCACATGAGGGGCTCATGGGGGAGTTCTGCAGACATTCAGCTAAGCGGGTGTTAGGAAGGCCTCTTGAAGAAGCCAGGGGAGCTCTTTAGAAGGGCAGAAGGGAGAGGAGGGCCATGCAGCTGTGGAGAGTGAGGGCATGGAGGGGATGGAGTGCCCACCTTAGGGAGCCTCGAGACCCAGTGGGTAGGGAGTGACTGAGCGGGCAGCTGGGACACAGGTTCGTCACGATGTCATTGGGACCCTGGACCACTGGGGCCTTGACTAGAGACTGCCAGGCGGGGTTGCTCTACTATATGGCCCTGGATTCTTGTGGGCGGAGCAGTCTTCCCTCCCGCTCACGAAGGTTCTAGGACAGGATCCAGGTGGAGAATTGCTCCATTGAGGGCAACTAGGCGCTAGATAGAGGAGACGTCAGTGGGATCCAGCATCCAACCTCTGAACACCCCAGAGCCTCTCAATTTGAGTCCCAGGAGCAAGGAAGACACCCCTCTTGTTAGCCAGAATCACAGGAACCCTTAGCCACATTGATCCTCGCCTCTTCTTCCTCAGGAGGACCCGTTCCATGTCTTCACCACACAGATGCCAGCAGCTCCCTCCCTAAAGCCGTTGAATGATGGCACCCCTTGGGGCCAGGCCCACATGACCAAGGGACTGACTCCATATTCCCTCCGGGGGGCACCCAGAACTGCCTTCCCCCCCACTTCCCGCCGGTCTCTCCCAACCCTGACCAATGGCGTTCTCGTTAACAGGCTCTCTGTCTTGCCCACCATTCCTTCATTATGGCAAAGATGGACTCTCATCACTGTACATTCTGACAAACAGGAAAAGAGCAATTAGGGGGCTTTTGTCTCTCTCTGCAGCCGCTGACAGCCTCCTCCACCCCCTAGTGTTCAGCTCCTCCTTAACCCCCTGCCTTCCCGCTGCCTGCTGGTCAGGAAGTCAAGCCAAGGGCAAGCAGAAGAACAGAGCATTGAGTGGCTGCCCCGGTCCTGAGAGACCATCGATGTGGGGTGTTAGGAAGGGAGGATGCACACCAGGCATGGGATCTCTAGAGAAGCCCCATAGCTGGTGGGGTCACTGCACAGCTCCCGCCCTTCCTCCACTGGGCCTGGCCTCACCGCCTCATCAGTCTGGATCCTGTCACACTGGGGACGCTCACGGGGTTGCTCTCAGTCTGTTCCCACAGCCCCCCTGTGGTCCACCCAGTAAAGCCCTGTTCTGAGAAGACAGACGGCAAGGGGAACACTCAGTGAATCTTGCCTGTCCCCACCCAAAAGTAATCGCTACTTTTCAGGCTCTTCAAGGAGATTTCATGAGCTCTCCCGTCTTTCTGGGGGTGCCTATGGCATGCTGGGTATTGAGGATAAGCAGACTATCAACCCAGACCACAGCTCTGTCCTCTGATAGCCTGTAGGTGATCAAGAACAAAGAAACTGATCGAGTCAGGGATGGGGTCCATGGGTCCCCTAGAGAGGGGCAGGAGGACACAGGTTACCTGTGGTGGGGACAGCTAACTCTGGACCATGGGCCAGAGATGGCCTTCCTGCAGGAGAAGTGGAAAGAATGAACCCACGTGTATGATGGAAATGAAAAGGAGAGTCAGGCCAGAATGGCTAGAGAAACCACTTATCACATATATCTATGGACAAGAAAGAACTTTCTACCAAGATGTAACTTGACATCAAGAAGGTGCCCCAGTCCAACCCAAGTCCACAGGTCCAATGTTAGCAGGGCCCCCTCCAGGTTCCCGGGGCTGCAGACCGGTGATGCCGAAAGGTGACATGGGAAGCAGGAAGGTCCCAGACCAGTGGGCTCAGAGTCTCATGGACCCAAGGTCCGTGGAAACACGGCAGGATGTTGACAGCTCTCAGGGTTGGGCAACCCACAAGGGGCCAGCCCAAGAGGCCGACACAGACTCTCAGTGAAGTCCCAGCAAGGGGGAAGGGAAGTGGCAGATAGAGGCCGTTCCCTGAGTCCCCCTTTCTCATCCAAAAGGTCACACCCCCAGGAAAATGTCACCAAACTCCCTATTAATGGACAGACAAGTCTGAGTCCACCCCCAACCTGGAGTGCCAAGTTCAGGTCAAATCACCCAACTCCCACAGGGGAGGTATCAAGAAGAGTCCACCAATGGAAAAATGGTGGTTTGTGGGGGAGACTCCCAGCAGGGAGGGTAGCTGGGGGCCAGGGAGAAGGGGCCGGGCCTGCGTCATCTGAGCCACCTTCCTCGACCTGCCCCTCAGACCTCACAGGCGCCTGACCGAGGAGCATCTGGTGGGGTGTCCCAGGAACCTGGCACCAGCTACCAGGGAAATACTACCACTGGGACAAAGAAATCCGTGGTGGTGGTGATGGTGGTGGTGGTGTGTGATGTAGTTAGAAGCATCTGCCTTAAATTCAATTGAACCCTGCTTCAGGTGGCCGCCAGGAGAGCACAAAGGAGTTCAAAGGCAAACAGAGATGATTCCGATCCTGTCTTCAGGTACCTGGTCTTGGAGCCCGTGTCTCCTCTTCTGTGTCATGGGGGACCCACCTTCTGCAGCGGCTGTGAGAAAGGTGTGCGTTTAGCCACTGGCCCTCTTTCTCTCTGTGAAGGGTGCAGTGTCCATCCCCAGGGACCACTGGCGGTGCTTCCTGAAATCTCATTGAGGCTACCCCTGGAATCATTCCTCCTGGCACATGGCTCCCAAGTCCATACTCTCCAAGTGTCAAGAGGAAGGGAGGGAGCACAGAGTGAAGAACCACTGCTTCCCTGAAGGTCAACTCCATCTTTGTCCGATGGCTGCCCTAACCCCAGCACCCACAGTCCAGCACACAGGCAACCCTCCAGCCACACTTGGTGAGTGAGAGGCTGGTGTCTGGGCAGGTTGCTTCTATTCAAGCAGCCACAAGGAGTCTTCATTTTAGAAGAGAGCATCTGTGTGAGTCTCGAGGCCCACCTCTGGCTCATCAACACCGGGAACCCCTGAACTGTCACACACGAGCCTCCCTTCCGCCAAGCCGCCTCCGTCCCGTGCTGGCTCCGTCCATCCGTGTTGGAATTAAAGGCAGGACTTTGATGGATTTCCCCCTGCCTTTTATCTTGTTAGTTTCAGTCCATTGTTCCGGCCTGCCCAGACCTTTTTCTGAATCTTCGCTTTGCCACCCGACGTATTAGCGCTCCCATCTATCAATTTGTTAAGCATGCCTCTTCTGTCTTCAGGGAGCTGAGGCTGAAATGTCAAGAAGACAAGACACACTGCATGGCTCAATGGGGAGATGGACGAGCCTCCCATAACCCAGCATGAGAGATTTCTCATGGGGACAATGGTCCCACCAGTGAGGAGGCTCCATCCAGCCCACAGGGGACCACACAGCGCAGCATAGACAAACCCCAGTCGACCTTGGTGTTTACAACTAACCTGCACTGAGGCACGGGGATGGATGCACATGGCTAACGTGCTCATTGCTGACCAAGAGTTTGAGTCCACCCAGAAGCACCTTGGAAGAATGACTTGGACAGCTTCTTCCAGATAATCCATCCTTGAAAACCACACAGGACACGGTTCTTCTGTGAACTTCTTGGGTCTCCATGAGTCGGGGACAACTTGATAGCCGCTACCACCAACGACAGGCTGGGCAGCCCCTGGGTTAGGAAGGAGGTCTAGTAGACATTGGAAGGTAAGCCAGAGCAGGTGCGTCATGTTCTGACTTAGCCTCCCTCAGAAAAGGAGGCTTGGTGTCCCTGGGGGGAGGGCACTCTTGCCTTCCTCCTGGGGTGCCAGATGAGACTGTCTATTCCCGTGAAGACCCACTGCCTCAAAAACTCCACAGAGCCCTCTCCTCCACCCTGTAAGGTTGCTGTGATTCAGGCTCGGCCCAACCGGCAGGGGACACTCCCCTAAATCTGGTGGGTGGTAGGCAAGAGGATGGCTTCCTTCCCCCCGAAAAGCGGCATTCACTGTGGGTGCAGAGGTAGAATTCTCATGCTCCAGGCAGGAGACTTGAATGTGACTCCAGGCCACTGCGCTTCATACACCTGTGGAAGCATGGGAGCTGGCCAGGATGCTGAGCAAGCCTCCGTTTTGCTTCCAGGCTGAGACAGATGAGGAAGAAAGGCCTGGTGGTCGTACTGCCTAAAATCAGCCAATGAAAACCTTATGGCTCCCACAGGCTCCATTTCAGAACCAGGCCTAAGGTGGGGGCGGGACCCAGCAGCATGGAGCATGGAGGTGTCCTAAGTCAGGGACCAAGTCAACAGCCGCGTACCACACCCTGGAGAAAACGTGTGCAGAGGCGCCCTAACAGGGGAAGCAGGACCTTGCCATGGGAGTAAGGCTCCGGACCTGCCAACGGGAGAGTAGCCTGGGTTGCCCAGGTGGGCCCAGCTTCATCAGAGGCCCTTCAAAGGGGAGAGCCTCTTTTGGCTGTGGGCAGAGGAGACATGAGTGGCAGATGAGCAGAGAGAGATGGATCTGGCTTTGAAGATGAAGGAAGGGGGCCAGGAGTCAAGGGAGGTGAGTGGCCTGTGGAAGCTGGAAAAGAGAAGGAAATAGCTTCCTCCTGAAAGGAGCCCAACCCTGCTAATACCTTGGTCTTGGCCTGCTGAAACCCATCTGAGACCCCTGACTTCCCCATAACAACTGTGTGTCATTTCAAGCCATGAATTTGTGGTCATTTGCTACAGCGGTGATAGAACACAAACACGCGGGTTGGGAAAAGGATGAAGGAGAGGGTCTGTGAGGCAGTGCGCAAAGCTGGGGTGGGGGCCAGGTTAGGGGCAGGAGGGACATGTGTGACCCTAGTCTAAGGTGACCAGACGTCCCACCTTTGAACAATCTAACAACATCCTATGGTGTTGTTAAATTGAAACAGCTATATTACAATACTATTTTTGCGCTCTAAGAATATTTTTGTTGCTTTGTATGGACCAAAATTTTAATCAAGAACAAAGCTCCCCTGCACCCCAGTCAATGGTGTTCCACTTAAAATCTGGTCACTTTATCCAGTCGGGTTCTTCTACTCTTCCTCTTAGCAGTGACGCCCCCATCCCCTCATGCTGGCTGGAGAGGGCCAGGCAGGGTGACAGTCAGGAGCGGCGATGGGGGCAG
>PVJH01040530.1:0-15580 GCA_004026705.1 Nesogale talazaci
GAAGTGCAGTTTGACCCAAAGACCTAGATTTCTGCGCTCTAGATGGAAGTGAGGAATTAAAATAGGTGTAGATCCTCCCAAATGCTTCCCCCTGATTTGATCATGTTGGTGAAACATCGCCTGAGTAGTGTAGGAGCCCTCTGATTAGATGTGTAAGGGAGAGCCCTGATGGCTTGACCATGATGAAGTTGGGCTTGACCACAAGGTCACCAGTTCGAAACCACTAGCCAGCTCCTGGGGAGAAAGAAGGGGCTTTCTACTCCTTTATAGAGTTAGTCTTGGAGTCTCACAGGGGCAGTTCTAACCTGCCCTGTAGGGTCATGGTAAGTCAGAATTGACTTGATGGCAGTGAGGTTTTTTGGTTGTTATTTGGTCAAGTAGTGTATACTTGATCAAGAAGTCCTGACTTGGAAATGTCCCTTCTGGACGCCCCTCCTAACTCTGCTATCTCATTATGACATGGGTTCATTTAGCCCCAAATGAAGGAACTCGGGATGATGGAAAATCGTGATCTCCCAGGAAAGCTCACTCCACCTTTGTCAAGTTTCTAGGAAAATGTGTCTCCTTCTCACCCCAAAGTTGGTTTCGCTGTACCCTTACTAAGGTTTTGTCCATCCTCTGAAAGTAGAGCATTCCCACCACACCCATTGTAAGCCAAAATGGCATTAAGTAAAGAAGGAATCCCAATTCATTTAGATTGTTTTAGTACTCCCTAATCCCCCAAATAGCCTACCAAATCTGCCAAATAATACATAAAGCATGAGATTATACTAACATGTAGTTCATAAACAGCTCAAAGTTCTGGTGGCTTGATTTGGAGGGGCTGAGTAAAGTTCCCCGGGCAAGGGTTTGAGGCCAACACACTCCCCGCCCCCTGGTGCTCGCTGCAAACTGAATGCCAGTTGTGCTGTAAAACAAACAAAGCTTTTGTTGGGTAGCAAAAATGGGTGCTAATATGTGTCTTTCATAAAAGCAATGTGGCATAAAAGGAACTTTCAGAAAGGAAAGGGCATCAGCCTGCATTCTGTTCTTGGAGCTTTCATTGAGTTCCCTTTCAGCAAGCCAACATCCTGTTCCTTAGCTGGGATTCTGGAAACTCTTTCCTGTGGGGACTATTGATAGGGGTGCTGGTGCAGCTAGGAGCTAGCAATAGGGGCAGGCAATCAATTACCAGCCCTCGCCCTGAAAGGACATGGAGAAAAAAGTGGGGCCTGCTGAGAGCGAGTGCTATGGAGGAGGCCTGTCCAAGAGGGAGTGTAGTTAGGGAGGCACCCAGCCACCATCAGTCACGGAGCTGGGAGAGAGTGTTGGAAGAAATCCTCAACCTGTGTCCCCTCGCTTTTTGCCCGCCAATCTCCCGTTGGTTCATCCCATTGGCCGAGACCCGTGGGAAGCCACCGAGGCACACACATCTAAGTGAGGCACTCTGTAGGGACCACCAACTGTGGGATGGAGAACAGGGGAGACAGTGCATCCGAGGGGGAAGTGGAGGTAGAAGATAACTAGCAGACCTTCTGCAAGTCAACCTAGTGCATTAGCAATCTAATCCAGCCAGCCCAGACCTCAGCAGGGCTGCCACCTCTCTTGTCACAGGGACAGCACATGCTATTAATGTGGCCAAGGTGGCTTTGCTGTGCTGTGCCAGCCCCATCCCACTGGTCCCTATTGTTGAACTGGCTATCAGTTTACTCAAAGGTATTTTTAGATTGGTTGCTACTCAGCTGGAATCACCCCCTATCTTTCATTTGCTCAATTGGACTTTTGAAATTGAGTGCGTGCTCTTATTTTTATCCCCTGTGTGCTTAAATGTGAAATCCCCGCTCTGTAAGTCCCGCCCATGAACTAATTCAAGTCAAGTCAACAGGTGGTCTGAAAGCACCTCTTCCCAAGGGGCCCTCCATCTCCTAGCTTCAGCCATGGGCAGGCTTGTGAGTCCAGCTGAAGTGGGAAGTGGGATAGTGGGCTTGGTCTGAGCTGACCTACTCTGGGTGAGTGTGCTGGATTGGTGACAAGCGCTTTCCTGTCAAGGCCCCACTAGCCATTATAGACTCCTCGTTGTTGGATAGAATAGCGCTCCCCCTCCCCCAGGTTCTAGAGGAATCTTTCAGAGTCTACCTGCCAACGGCCCACTTTTTTAGCCTTGCTCCTGCAGATGTGTCCTCAAGATTTGTTCCCAAGGAATGCCATCATGTGTCTGTTGTCTAAAGTCATCCTAAGTTAGGTCAGCCACTATCTATTGTCCCCCAGACATCTTCTCTAGTTCTGGAAGTGAGAGTTTTAGGAATTCTTATGATCAAACTAAGGCGTTTGGGTGGTGTAGCGGTTTCCTGTTGGGCTGCGATCTTTGAGGTTAGCAGTTCAAAAGCCCTAGCCACTCTGAAGGAGAAAGACGAAAGACTCTGTCTCTAGGGTCACTGTGGGCCAGCATGGACTCGATTGCAGTGTGTTGGGTTTTTTTTGTTTTTATTAGGACAAGACGAATGGACCTTTTGGTTCTCACTGGCCACACAGTGTTTCCAGGGGAAATCCCCAACCTCTTATGTCTCTGATCATTTAGTGATGCCTTCTCTGACTCTCTGGTTCTTTTTACCCCTCCAAAGTGTTTTCTGAGGTTCTGACCCCACTGTCTTTGCTACTCCATTCCCCTCGGCAGTCCCATCTCCTCCAGGGGAAGTGGGTCAAGTCTCACCATCTTCACAAAGGGCCAGAGAGTAAGCGCTGAAGGCCTCCGGAGCCCGGTAGTGTGCCTCACACTCTTCCAGCACGCCCCTGTAGCTCCCAGGCAGCCACAGACGATCCGTACGTAAACGAAGAAGTGCTCTTCTGGTTTGGGAAGATGTTAGGTTTGCATGTCAGCCTCCCTTGAAGCTCGGCTGAGGCTGCCTTCTAAACAGCAGTGTTTTCAACCAGGCCTCACGCGCTCTTTGGTCTTCTCCCTTGATTTTTATTTTTATTTTCTTCCATGATCTTTCAAATGTTACCCTCCTGGTGGCATAGTGGTTATCTACAGGTCAGCAGTTCAAAGCCACCAGCTGCTCTGTGGAAGAAAGGCTGCAATTCCTGCTGCTGTAAAGTGTTACTGTCTCCGAAACTCACAGGGGCCAGGTCTTCCCCATTTTCTAGGGTCATTCTGGGTCAGCATTGACTGGATATCAACGAGTTTGGTTTTTGGTGATGCAAATGGTATGCCCTTGACTGTGAGCCTAGAGGGTGGTGGTTCAATCCCACCCAGGGGCATCGTGGAAGGAAGATTTGTTGACCTATGGCCATAAAGATTGCAACCAAGAAAGTGAGTGGTGCTATACTGTAATACTTGGGCTCACCAGGGTTTGAAACTGGGTAAGCTTGGTGGTTTGTTTGTTGTTTTGGGGGTTTTGGGATCAGGGATTGTACACCTGAAATACTGCAGTAGCCACCCAACTAGTCTGGTCCAGGTTTGTTCAATCATCCTTCATCGGTATATGCATATTTATATATTTATCTTTGACTCACAGATACATCCCCTCTCCCCTAACAAACTTAGTGTGGCCTTCAAGGCCATTACTGCTGCTTCCTGGTAAGCGGTTTTGATTTAATCTCCTATCTTCCCCTGGCAAAAAGCCACCACTTGACCCCGAATCATTTTTTCATTCCTCAAATATATACTGTTCTTTCACAAGTTTTTACTTGCAAACATGCTGGTCCGTAGCTCTATAATGAGCTGCTTCTACCCTTCTCCAGATACTGAAAACTCCTACTCATCCATCAAGACCCAACTCCACTCTGCCCTTTTGCAGGAAGCCCTCCATTGATTGTCGCTCAGTAGTGAGGTGCTTGCAGCATCTCATCCGTGCCTCTTCATGGCACAGTGCACCTGTCGGCGTGCATGCCGCCATCTAGTAATGGCACCATCGTCGCTGTCCCTCCCTGTGTAGGCCCCCTGCCTTGTGTACTATTTAATAATACATAATGACATTGGATTTTCTATGGGTTGAATTTTACCATATTTACTGGGGTGCAGGTGGGGGTGGGGAATGCCCCCCCCCCCCACTCCTAATTGGTTGTGTAACATTACACAGGCTTTATCCCCTCTATGGTGTGATCTGCCCATTTCCAACATGAGGGGATTAGGCTAAATAACCTCTTAGGGCCCCTGCAGCTCTGGCTCCTATGATTTCTGAGCTCTCCTTTCAGCAGGCTTCTTTCAAATTCAGTTTGATTGTCTGTGGAGGGTGGTCTGGGAATGACATCATCACAAAGCCCTCTTTCTTCCCTGCACTAATGAAGGCACCTTTGTGCCAGGAGCAGGAGATGAAGACCAGGATAAGTGGGCTCCAGCCCAAGGACACGTCCATATTAGGAGCTGGTCTCCTTGTCTCATGGAAGATCTCTATTTGGTTAACAAGCACAGCTCATAATGATGTTTTAGCTATTAGTACAGAAGAAGAGATGACATCCTCATATAAACATTTATAAGCGTCTCAAAATCTCTGCTCACAGTGATGGAAGAGAAGACACATTTGGGGGGAAAGCATTACAGGGATTTCAATCCTAAAATACTTACTAAAAATTAAAATACAATGTTTGTTTAAAAATAGATGTATAAATATCCGATAAATTTTTCCTTTCTACAGCCTAGAATCAACAGGACATCTGATGGAAGGATTGGCCTGAGGTCTGGGGGCCCCAGGACAGAGAGACAGACCTCTCCGGGCACAAACCCTGGAACTCAGACCTTTTCTTTGTCACCTTTATGAGGACAGGTGTTGTGTTCGCCGTGCGCACATCTGCCACCTCTGTGCCCACTGTAGCGTTAGATGCTTCACGAGTAATACTCCGTACATGCCTTCACTGTTGTCCATCGATGGGCAAATGACTGCCACTGAGCATGTCCACGGGTCACTCCTGACTGTGCTGAACTCAGTGACTTGTGGTCTCCTAATCTACCCAGGACCCAGCTTCTGGCTCTGTGAGTGTTGGGCTTCCAAGAATGCTCCCCATGCTCAATCCCACTCCCCTAGTTTCTCTAGCGCCTGTGGGATCACGTGATGAGTCAGTGCTGTTACTTGGCAAACACCCAACGGCCCATCCACCCAGACCCCTTCTAAGACCAGAGATTTGGGTGCTAGCTAGAGCCTGGAGGGAGCTGCAGGGAGGAGCCCCAGCAGTCTGGGTGGTGAGGCCTGTTCTTTCTTGGTCTCCAGCTCGCGGTGGGGGAAGCTGCTTTGCACACAGGCATGCTGGAGTGCTTCAATGAAGGACTGGGGGGAGATGGCCCTTATTGCAAGATTGGGAAGACGGGAGACACACGCAGACCAAAACACAACTAGAGAGACTCACAATTCCTTTCATGCCCCCCAACCTCTCCCCTTCCCATTTCTCTAGCAGCTCCTGATTTTTAAAAAATAAAATAAAAGATCGTGGCAAAATGTATGTAACAAAAGCAGCATCTCATTTGCTTTACTCTAAAATTCCCCCCTCTTTATTACATAGTTGACTCACACTCATGCAACTGGCAAGAAAACAAGCTTGCAAAGTTCTGCCACCCCAAAGTATCGTGTTGATCTCAACTTTTTTTTCATTCTAGCAATAGTGATGCTTAAAACTCGCTTTCAACCTCTCATTCTCTTTAGATTAAATAGTTCCCCAGAAGTACAGTTGTAGGGCCTCAGGAGACAGTTGGCTTGTTGACCAGCGACCGTTTTCTTTTGATAACCAAGAAGAAATGGCCCCCCTTGGGGGTGGCTGGTCTTCCCGGTAGGTGGCTAAGCAGTGAAGCCCACTTACCTCCGTACCTCCGCTGAAGGCTTCTGTTTGCTCCTGGCCGCAGGGTTGGGTCCTGTGAGAGGCACGACGGGTCTGGAGAAAGCCAATTTCCAGCCAGGCCGGGAACGTGTTCATTCTGCAATGGCCTTCCTTACCTCCACATACGGCCCTGTGCCTAACCCCCAAGGTCCGAATTCAGCTGAAACTACCTTGGAAAGAAACCCCAGCCCACAGACACCGAATCAAATCCAGTGCACAGTGGACCCTGTACAGCAGAGTGCAACTGCTTCTTAGGTGTCCGAAGCTGTGACTCTGTCTGGGAGCAGTCTCGGCTTTGTCCCAGGGAGTAGCAGGCGGGTTTGAAGGCTTGACCTTGTGGTTAGCAGCCCGACCCTTCACCCACTATGCCATCAGGGCTCCGTGCGCTCCAGATATTGTTCCCAACGTGAGTTAATGGGCTTCCATGCTGAGCTGCTAGCCCTGCGGCTAGTGGTTTGAAACCACCAGCCCCTCCTCTGGAGAAAGATGAGGTGGTCCGCTACTCTAAGGATTTATAGTCCTTCATGCCCTAGGGAGCCGTTGTACATTATCATCGGGGGTCTGTTATGAGTTGGATTGACAGGCTGGCCGTGGGCTTGGGTATTGAGCACTGAGCACCTTGGCATGCGGAGTCACCCTGCCCTCACTCTCCCTTGGGATGAATTCTCACCGCTCCCATGTCAGACCTGACTGTGGCTCAGTCAGAGAGGCCCTCCTCACTACCATCCCCGCCCCCAGTTTCTGAAGGCTTGGACTTATCCCCCACCCCACCCCAGACTTGGTAACCACCAACAAATGGGGGATCCTGACAGGGTATTGGATACCCTGTCGTCGAGATAGTTGGGTTTCTTGGAGTTAGAGCTTGAAGCCGAGCCAGAGCCCCCCTCCCGTCCCCTCTTTCTGACAAGGCACGGGCTGCCTTCGGACTTCACTGGGGCACAGACAGTGGGTTGGGTGGATGGCTGCGGGGTTGCAGCTTATTCCAACTGTACTGGAAATCCGTCATCAGGTCTCTCATTCCATCTCTGCAGGATGGAGCTGAGCCAAGTGGAGTGTGTAATTACCACACCCAGCACCCCAGGGAGCGTTTCTTGGGAGTCCCTGGTGAAGGCACACGTTCTCTCTGCCAGTCAGAGTCATGTGTCCGGGGCATTTCTTTCATCCCTGACTCATCCTTCTTTCCTTCACTCGTTTGCTTGTCTGTTACCTCCAGAGGCCACGCCCCTCCTCCCAGCCTGACACCTAGGAGCTGGGCCTGATGCATCTTGCTCTTCATGAAAAAGCAGGCAGACTTCCTGGGATGAAGCTGGTGGACTCTCAGGGGCCAGGCTGCCTGCCCATCTCCACTACAGGGTCTCCGAGCCCTGTCTCCACATCGGGGGTGGGGTTGGGGGGGAGGAGCGGGGGTGGGGGAGGGAGCGGGCAGCAGAGCAGGCTCTCTGCTCATTTCTCTCTGGGATGTATTCGTTGAAAAATTAACCTGCCAATGGCGGTCTACCTTTCAATTAAAATATTGAGAGGGCTTTCTTATTCACCAGAAGACTGAGCGATTCCCTGGCTCCCAGCCCTGGTGGGCCAGACCTGCTGATGACAGGTAGTTAATAGTGACAGCTGGGAGAGGCAGGGGCGACAGGCACTGACAGTTTTTCTGCTGTTTGCAAAACACGAGAGGAGGGTCACAAGGTGTCATTTTAAAGCAACACTCAGGATACAGGCAAGTCTCACAATGCCCTTTGCAAAGATTAGCAGCTGCCTCTTGGCTGAGGGCTGCCAGGCTTCTCTGGGGGGGCTCGGTGGGATGTGCCCCCCTCCAGCGCAAGCTCACTTGCTCCCAGAACACAGTGGTCCCTGGACCTGCATTTCCTCGGGGCCATCATTCTAGTAAATGGCCAGGCTGCGGGGATGATGATGGAGAGGCAGATTGATCTGCTCCCCTCTGATTGTCACTGGGCTGAACCTGGCCAGGGTGATGGGCAACCGGTGTTCACACCTTGTAATGGGCCTGCCGGGGATGAGTGTTTACACAATTGGGACCTGATGCTTCAATACAGCGGAGGCATTCTCCCACAGAGCTCAAAGTTCAGAATGGCTTGGAATTGGTGTTGCAGTGTGGGGGAGATGGGAGTCCAGGCCCCTGAATCGGCTAGATGCCTATTGTCGTTGGCAATTGTCACTCCATTTGTAAGGCCTGGATGTCGGCTGTCCCGGTGATAGGACATCAATTTAAGTAATCTGGGCTCCCAGCTACCGAGCTCATTTAATGATCCTGGTGCTGGGAAGTGGGGTCTATATTGGCGGAACCTCCAGACCAGGGAGCATTCGGGCCTCGAGAGGAACCAAGAGCTTAACCAGGGCTTGCGATGAGGCGGGGTTTCTGATGGAGTCTCAAGTCCACGGAGGAGGAGGACTCAGAATGGCAGAGGAGGCCCTTGCCGGTGTGTTTGAAGATAAAACTTTATTGAGACACAATTCACGTCCCCTGCCACGGCCCCGTGGGAAGTGGTGATTAGTATCATCATCAAGTTGTATCCCACAGTCCATTTTAGGACACTTTGATGGTGACGACAACATAAAGATCTCTGTTTTATCAGCATTCATTCCCTACGCCCCCTCCATCTCTCCTCCTCCCCAGACCCTCGGCCATTCCCACTGCACTTTCTGTCTCAAAGACATTGTCTGTTCCTATTTCAGGAAAATGGACAGTATAGTCCATGGTCTCTTCTTTTAAATTATGTGATTTTCTTTGTTTTTTAAAAAAATCTATTTTTCGGCTGAGCCCTGGTGGCGTAAGTGGTTGAGTGCGGGACTGCGGCCCGCGGGCTTGGCAGTTCAAATCCAGTGGTGGCTCTCAGGAGCAGCACTGGGTAGTGCCCACAACCACCAGAGGCAGTGATGTCAAAAAAAAATATTTTTAATCATTTTATTGGGGGGGGGGTGCTCTTAGAAATTTTTTTTTGGAGGGGCATCTCTGGTGGGAGTAGGAGGTGCAGCCTTGCTCCTGGAGAGCTGCTGCTGGATTTGAACCGCCAACCCAATGGGCCGCAGTCCCGCACACAACCACTACACCACCAGGGATCAACCCGACTCTTAGAAATCTTATGACAGTCCGTCTTTCAGTTGTATTAAGCATGCTTTATATATGTTGCCATTAACTGTTCCCAAACATTTTCTATCTACTTGAGCCCTTGGGAGCAGCTCTGATTTTTTTTTTTTTTAGCTGTTAGGAATAATGTGATGGAGGAGTCTGTACCCGTGTCTGTGTGGACATAGGTTTTCACTTCGGGGGTATGTCTAGGACTGGACCTGTGAAGCCATGTGGTAACTCTGTGCGTGCCCATGGAGTAACTGGCAGACTGTTCTCCCTCACAGCCCGCGACCCCACCAGCAGTGTATGAACATTCAGTGTCTCCAAGTCTTGTCAAGGCTCGGTGAGGATCTTTTTCCTACAGCCATCCCAGTGGACGTGCAGAGCCATCTCACTCTAGGTTTGATTCCCATGTCCTTGAGACCTCATGGGAGTGGGCGTCATGCCTGTGCCTTTGGCCATCTGGGTACCTTCTTAAGCCCTGGCGTTTTAAAAGCCAGTGTCCAGCAGCGTCTCTTCAGTCCTGAGTGCGGTGCATCAGCCCATCTAAGTTCCCCTAGAGGGCATGTCCTCCTCCCGTTCCTTAGTGCTGACTGAGGGCACCCACGATGGACTGTAGCCAGTGTCAGAGGCATTTCACCTCACCATGGACTGTGATCCTCAAATATGTCCCGTGAAGTGCGTTGTAAGACCACTGGCCTTCCCAAATTCATTGGAAATCTGCCTAAGAACTTGATCCTAAAATGCCACAAAAGCTTACCCGGAAAAAAAAAATTAAAAAGGAAGGTCTTTGTTTGAAAATGTACACACTTAAGTGAAATTGAATGCTTGACCAGGTACCATCACTTTTCAAGTAACAGTGATGAACGACCATGGGTAGTAACCCTAAGTGTGCCAGCTCAACCACGATCTAAGTACGACTGTGGTGGTTGCTGTACATCTGTTAGCTCAATTGCTCTTCCTAACATTCTTGTGGAATAGAATATTATTTTTATCTTGCCTCTTTGGTATGATGAGGAAACTGGTGTATAGAGAGGCCAGAGAATGGAACGTGCCCAAGATCAAGGCTAGTGTACTCGTTTAAGGTAATGCTCATTACTGCAGCAGGTGAATCCCAAGTTCTGAGAGGCTTAATCATAATATAAACTCCTCAGAAGTCTAATCCAAAAGCTCAGAGGCTTATAGCTAGCTCATAGCCAAGCTGTTGATTCCATGGTGTTCAGTGTGGTCACTGGAAGATCCAGAACTCAGGGCTTCAGTCTTCTCAGAGCCGGGCACTGGGGCCTCTGACTGCCTCTCCAGACATCCGGTTGCTGTGCAGCACACACACTGCTCCTGTTTTCTAAGAGGGAGAGTGCATTTCTATCAGGATAGCGACCCCTCATTTTCCCCACTCTGCTTGTCATTCCAGCTCACTCACATTTTACAAAGTCAGATCCATTCCAGTTTTGCTTTGAACGGAGAAGAACTTGGCCTTTCCAGGCCCAACTTGGAAAATAACCTGCAAGTTATTTTCTCCTGACTCTCTGCTTTCCTCCCTGAATTTTCGCCTCTCAACTGGTGGGCAGGATAGAGAGGGGCTGAGGAGGGAGGGAGGTCCTTCCGCAGGCATGGTGTACATCATGCCCACTGGCTAGAAGTCAGCCATGTAGCCACACCTAAGTGCAGGGCAAGTTGAGAGACATGTGTAGTTGTCTACTCAGAGGGAAAGGAAGTGGATTTTGGCCAAACATATGCATTGTTCCTGCCATTGCGAGCAAGTGAAGACAAGAGAATGTTTGAATCCAGGCAATTCGGCTCCAGACGTCTGTCTTCAGCTGCACGGCCTGCATTTCATTTTGAACAGAAACTCAGAGTTGTTCTCAGTAAAGGTCTTTACTGCGGTTTTCCCCACAGAGAACTGCATTTAGTTGCTTGAATATTGTTTCTGGGGAGTCTGTGGAAGTCAGTCTTTTATTTTTTATTTAATCATTTTATTTGGGTCTGGTACAACTCATTACAGTCCATCCATCCATCCATCCATCCATCCATCCATCCATACATCCATCGTGTCAAGCACATGTGTATATTTGTTGCCATCATCATTTTCAAAATGGAAGTCAGTCTGACAGGCAAGAATCATAATAAAAACAAGAGTTTTTGTTTGTTTGTTTTCTCATGCCAGGCACCATTGTAGGTATTTTAAGTGTTACATTTGATTTATCCTCACAAATAACCAAGAGGTAGAACATGGTTATGATGCTCTTTTTCCTGGTGAGGAGGCTGAAGCTGCAGGCGTGGTTGCTTATCTCGAAGTTAGGATGGGGTGCCACTGGGCTCAGCCGCTGTGCTAAGAGGGGGTCGAAAGGAGGAGGGAAGTTGCAGAAATCAAACTGCCCCTCTGAAGCCAGCCCTGTGCTTGTTGGCTTCAAACAAACCACCTCTCCCAAGTCCTTGACAACTATGTCCGCACAGTGTGCATGCTGAGTGAGATCTGATGGTGTGGTGGGTTCCATGGGGGGCTTGCACTGCAGACCCCAGGTCAGCCCTGTGAAGTCACTGACAGGACCCTGTGGGGAGAACGCTGAGGCTGTAGAGATTGCAGTCTTGGCAACCCAAAACCCTGGTCCTATCTGTTCTCTGTGTTTCATATTGATGGCTTTGGGTGGGTCATGTCCTGATGTCTGTCTACCAAGGCATCTTTGTTAACTTGAAGGGTGTGAAAATAGTGCTATGGTTATGTTTTTTAAATAAGGCTATACACCAAAATGCTTCTTGATGAAGTGATGAAATACCTAGGGGTTGCCTCAAATAATCCAGCCTAGGGAGTCGGCTCTCCATGGCAGAAGAGTGACTAAGCTGCTGCTCATTGTTCTAGCGTGGTGATGGGAAAGTTAATTAAAAAAAAAATAGACAACTAAGGCTAACAAGGGGCCATAAAAACTTTGTTTACCAAGTTTAACAAGTGGCCAGAAAAAAACACAAAACCCAACTTAGCTGGCCCAATTATTCTCAATACTTGTGCGTATGTTTGCAGTTTTCCGTTACTGCCGCCATCCCGACCAGTGAAGACTCACGAGGGTAGCCCGTTGGCTCCGAGTACACCGTGGGGCTGATTGATTCAGGACATGTGGGCGGAGCAACAGCGGAGCACCTCAGAATGCTTTGTAAAGCACGTCTCCAGGGACTCGGGGAACTTTGACCAGTTTTTTTAAAATGCTGAGATATTCGTCGAGGCCTGGGAAAGGGACTCTTTAAGATGAGCCCTGGAGGCTCTCACCACGGCAGAAATGAGAGCTTCCTGGAGGATGGAGAAAGAGCCTGCGTTGTGTAGTGGGCTCTGTATTGAGCTACTTACCCCACGGTCAGTGGTTCGAGCCTGCTGGTTGTTCCCTGGTGGGGAAAGTGGGGCTGTCTGCTACCATAGTGGAGTTTGAAAGTTTTGAAAACCAAAGGATCAGGTCCCCTCTGTCCTCCATTCTGGCTATGAGTCTGCAGGGACTTGAGGGACAGTTCGGTTTGGGGGGATGGAGAGTGGACCAGAGTCTGGGCTCTGTCCTGGCCACATAGACTTAAGGTAGGCCATTGCCCAATCATTTATAGGCACAACCAGAACCATGAAAAGCCTTCCTTCTTTTCTGTTTGAGATGGTGGGGCCCCAGTTGATACTCTAAACACAGTTTATCCTCAGCACCCCTCCGTTATTAGTACATGTGTCCACCCTCTGGCAAGCACGCAGGGATTCCACGCATAGGTGATGCCACACTTACACCCGCCAAGAACCCAGACTCGACCGCCTCCATTCTACGGGTGTAGAAACCGAGATCCAGAAGGGCGAAGCGACCTGCTCACGATGTCCTAGCTGACAAGCGTTGCAGCAGGGATTTGAGGCAGTCTTCAACCTCAGACCCAGTGCCTGGCCCTCTCTCCTGATGGGGGGGTTTAGGTTTTCAGAAATTTATTTATATTAACAATTAACTACCATGCCTAAGCAGCGGCGGCAGGGCCTCGGGAAACCCCTTCTGACGGGCCTGTGGCCGGGGTCCTGGGTCTTTCTGAGGGAGGGTTCATGCGGTGGAAAAGGACATAGGGAAGGCCTGACTGCAGGCTGGAGCCAATGCATGGGAGCTAGCTCCTGTGACCCCCTCTGTTCGTATGAGGTCAGAGCACAATGTAAAGTCAAGGTACCGAATCCCTTTTCCCCTCACGCCTGGGTCCCAGATCACAATGAGTCCTTCTCAGAAGCGTTCTGTATTGCAAGCAAATGAACTGGTTTTATGTTGATCAGCCGCAGTACTGCTTTAAAGAGTGTGTGGTTGTTTGATCTCTCACCCCCCCCCCCACCCTCACCCCATCTCATTCCCTGTTTACTTTGTTTATTCATTACCTAAGGGTTCACCTCAGTTTTAAGACAGTTTTTAAAAGTTCATGGTGTATAGGGTGCTATAGTTAAATTTTACCAGCTCCTCGTGGGTGAACAATTAACCCCTTTTCCCTAGGGTTTTCCTCTTTTAGACAATGCGGCATTGACTGTACTTGCAAACCATTGGACACATTTGGTGCAAGTGTGCCTGCACCACAAAGTCTTAGCTGTGGAATCAGAGAGCCAAAAATCCGTTAGGTTTGGATTGTGTTGGGTTATTACCAAATTCTCCACCCCACCCCTCCGAAAGGAGATATCTGGCAAGAAAAAAAAATGCATCTACAGCCTGATTGAAAAACTCATTTCTTTAAAACCACCAACAAAGTTATCGTCATCATCTCTCAAGTTATTGGTAAAGCTTGTCTTGGGTCATCACTGGGCAGACAGGCAGTCGCCAGACTCCTTCCTCTGAGGTGATGACAGCCAGGTGAAACCTAGGTGTCGTGAGCCATTGCCTCCGGCCCTCTGCCTCCCTCCTCTGGGGGAAGGACTTCTGCTTTCCTTCCACATTCAGGATCAATAGTGGCTCTCTCAGCCATCTGGAATGGCCCATTTTCCCCACTGGAGCAGGAAAAGCACGGAAGCATGTTCTCAAAAGGACGTCTGAAGTCCGAATCCGACCAAGTGATCCTCTTACCTCTGCCCCTCAAATTCATCTTAGAGACAGCTGGGCCTGCTGGCGCCCTTGCCCCCGCCCCACCTTGGCAGGGCACGATGAGACTTGCTAACAAACTGATGTCCTTTTAGGGCTGACTGCTCCACCAGCCGCCAGCCAACCAGGAGAGGAGCAGAAAGCCCATGACAAGATGATGCACTCCTCAGGGCCACAGGCTGGAGGGGGGCTGAGTGACTCAGGGGTCACTGCTTCCTCCCCAGCCTTCCAAGAGCTGCATTCCTTAGCACTTAGATCACTCCCCAGAGCGAGTGCACCCCCACCCAGCTGGGGATCCAGGCCAGCTGGTTATGTGCTGCTCTGGGAGGAGGGACCAGGGGAAGACCCTGCCTAGACAGGTCCTGGCCTGCTTCCTTGAAAGACTGGCCAGCCTGGTTCCCTGTGGAGCGGGACCCAGCCTCTGGTGACCTCCATCCCCCTGTGCCTAGTTCACAATGCACTGGAGACCTCCTTGATGGCTTTGTGACCTCAGGCCCTTTACTTTCCCTCTCTTGACCTCAGTGTCCCTCGTTACAGGATTTGGACAAAAAGGCTTTACCGCCAGTTTCCAGGGTTGTTTCATCCGTGAGCTAATTCAGGGTGCCAAGGCCTGGGCACAGTACCTGGCACACACAAACCGAAAAGCCCAAACTCAGTGCCGATCGATGCGGCCTCGCAGCAATCCTGTCAGACAGAGTGCAGCTGTTCCTGTGGGTCTCTTGACACGGTAACTCGTTAAGGCATTAGAAAGCCTCGTCTTCCTCTCAGCACACAGGAAGCAAATAATGTTGGTACTACTTACTGTGTTAGTCCAGGTAGGCTAGAGAAACAAACTCATAGACACGCATATGGATATAAGGGTAAGGTTTATAAATAAGAGGAATGGAACATTGAGAAAGCATCCCAACCCAGTCCAGTTCAAAGTCGTAAGTCCCATATTAGCCCATATGCCCAACACCAGTCTATAAAGTCTCCTTCTGACTCACGAAGTCACAGGCCAGTGGGTGCAGTGTCCCAGCGCCGGCAGGGGTCTCCCCATGGCTCTTCGCTTCCAGAACTCAGGGTATAGCAATAGCATCCAGCGGTGGTAGAAGCAACTCATCGCTGGCAGGACTCTCTACATAGCTTCTTCAGCTTCCGAGGTCTGGTTCCATTAGGGTAAGGACATGTGGCTTCTCTTCTGGCTCTTTCAGTTCCTGGAATGCTGTCATCTTGTCTTGTCCATAGTTCATCATCTGAGACTAACTCCCAACAACTGGGGAGATGGTTTCTCATCTCCATGAGGGAAATATCGCGAGATTTCCCAGAAGTCTCGGGAGAAAGCCATGCCCACATGGAGGCCTCATTGGCTACTCAATGGCTATCTCCAGATTAACAGGCTAGACTCCACCCCTACATCTCAATCACGAAATTAAAATAAGCACATGACCACCACATTTAAATACTAATTAATCTTTTTTTATATATAAATAATCTTATTAGGGGCTCTTACAGCTATTATAACATTCAATACATCATCTGTATCAAGCACATTTGCACACATGTTACCACATTCATTTCCAAACATTTTCCACTTGAGCCTTTATAGTATGAGCTCCTCTTAAAAAAAAAAAAGCTCCTCCCCCCCCTTTTTTACCTCCCCTCACGATCCATACAT
>PVJH01040531.1:0-15609 GCA_004026705.1 Nesogale talazaci
GTCTTCGAGGCCAGTGATCCCACACCAGTCCCGTCATTCCTCCAGGACAGGGCTCTGTGCTGCCAGCCAGGGGCTCAGACCCAGTTCCCCTCCCAGTGCTCCAGGAGCCTCGGTGGCTGCCGGGTTAGACAGTGGGCAGCCAACCACAAGGTCAACGGTTCCAACCCACCAGTCGCTCTGCTCCAGAAAGCATGGCAGCCTCAGAACCCCTAGGGAGCACTTCCACTCTGCTCCAGAGCGGGTGGCTGAGTCACGGGGTGGGGTCCGTGTTCAGCGGAGGTTCAAAACCGATGAGACGGGGACTTGCCTCCGGGCTCCACCCGCTACCAAGTGGTGAGTGAGATGGGCTTTGAGGAGATGAGATGAGAGAGCTTGTCTCGCCGTGCACGGCGGGGGGTGGGGGTGGGGGCTGCTCCAGCAAGTTCGTGTGGGCCGTTAACTGCAGAGTCAGCATTTCAAACCCGCCGGGTGCTCGGGTGGAAAAAGATGAGGCTTTCTGCACCTGTAAAGAATGTACAGCCTCAGACTCCACAGGGGGATGTTCTCTGTCCCACTGGGTGGCTGAGAGTCAGCAACTCCATTGTAGGGAGTTCAGTTTGGTTTTTAACTTACTGTGGCTATCCCCCGTGGAAGGGGGTGAACGCGGGCCCTACTCTCCTGAACTCTGCTTTCCAGTGGAAGTGGGGCTGAGGTGGGGAATGTGTGGGGCTCAATCGGAACAACACAGGGCCTCAGTCAGACGTCACTGCCCTTGAGTCGATTCTGCCTCCTATGGGACCCTAGATAGATTACCCCTATAGACCCCCCCCCCCCATGGATTTCCTCAACGATCAATCTTTACGGGAACAGATAGCCTCCTCCTTCTTCCAAGGAGCAGCGGGCAGGTTTGAACAGTCCACCTTGCAGTGAGCTCAGCCCAGTGTTTAACCCACAGTGCCATCCCTCAGCTCACTGCCCTCCAGCTGATTCTGAGCCATAGCGACGCTGTGACTTGGTTAGACTCTGTGGGACTGGATAGAACCACCGCTGTGGGTCTCTGAGACAGTCGCTGTCTGCAGGAATAGAAGCCTCCCGTTTCTCCCAAGGAGCAGCTGAGGGCTTCACACTGCTGACCTTGTAGTTTAGCGGTCTAGCGTCTAACCTCTAGGCCCCCAAGTGCTATTACATTTGGAGGTGGGATAACACCTTAGACTGGGTGTCAGCAGTTGGGGGGTACTTTGGAAAGCGATCAATCTGAGGTGGTGACATGTAGTGCCTTGGGTCCATGTCACACGCACACCAAGGCTCTGCAAGAGACGATTTGGGCAAGTTTGAGGAGTGGGGGAGGCGGGCACCATGAGGAAGTGGTGTGGACAGAGCAGATGGACCTGCTTCCGCCTGGAGAGAAGAGGGGCTGGCACGCGCAGCAGCATCCGCTGCAGGACGTGGGATTTTATTTTGGTGTCACGGCAGCTGCTGGAGGCCCCGGAGCGGGGAGGGGCATGATCGGCGTGACATTGTTCCAAGGCTCCTGGCTGTCGGTGGTTGGATGGGGGCAGTGCTGGGAGTGGCAGGGGCTGGGCTCCAGAGATCTTGCCAACCCCGCCTTCAGTGAGGTTGAGAGAGGGGACGGTGATGACAAGGACCCAGGCCATGCCTGTCTCTAGGTAAAGGGCATCTGTACCCAGGAAATCAAAGCAGACTCACTGCCACTGTCCTGGTTCTGACTTCCACCAGCCCCAGAGGATGGAACAGAACTGTTCCCTAGCGTTGTTGAGGCTCTGGTCTGTACCGGAGCGGACAGCCTCGTTCTCCTCCCTCAGAGTGGCTGGTGAGTTTGAACAGCTGGCCTTGAAGCAGTCCAGCGCCTAATCCACAGTGCCACTGGGTCTCCTTTTGCACACAGTGAAAAGGAACACATACCAAACTGCCTGACACGGGGTCCACTCTGCAGCACAGGAACCTGACAGGGCAGGGTCAGACTGCCCCTGTGGGTGGCTGAGATTCACTCTTGATGGGAGTCGGAAAGCCTCTCAGGGATCCATCCGGGTCCAGGGGATCCCAGCACACAGCAACACCAGGAGTTTCAAAGTAGAGTTTCTGCTGCCTCCAACTTTCCCTAGGCCTTTCTCACCAGGTGCTTCTGGGTGAGCTCGGTGAGTAGCTCGGTGCATGGCCGCTTGTGCCGCTCAGGAGCTGCGCTCTGTGTACACCACCCAGGTTCCCAGAAAGGGCCCAGCCCCATCCATCCCTGAAGACAGGGTCCGCTCTTCCGTTTCCTGGATAGAGTGCTGGCTGGAAGGGTCGGCAGTCATGTGACACCACAGCGTCTGCAGTGATGACAGCAGGAGCACCAGCCAGGGACTTGCCCCAGGACACTGGGCTTGCTAGGAGTGGAGGGAAAAACGGAAGGGAGACGGCGGACCCAGTCCAACGAAACATCCTTCCTCTGGGATCCCAAGCTCGTGCTCCCAGGCGTGGATTCGAGCAGTGCCCCCCTCCTCCCTCCCCCTCCTCCTCCAACATCTGCTGAGAAACCGGCTCTGATTCCTGACCTGCTCCAGGCCCCGAGGCCTGCAGCAGGCTGGTGGTGTCCTGGCCCCTTGCCATCTCCTGCTCCAGCGGCTCATGGAGGACAGCCGGCAGATTTCCCGGTGCTGGGCAGCGGCTGGGCCCATCCAGGCAAGCCAGGATGGCTTCATCTCTATCCAGAGCCGACTTGGAAGGGCTCCCCAGCCTTATGCCTGGGGACCCTGGCGTGGCTGCCAACACCCCACTTCATGGCTCCACGGTTCCCTGCATGGATGTTCCACCTCAAGAAAAGGTGGTGGGGGGGGCGGTGTTGAAGCCACACAGGAGAGAATTCCCTTTGTTGCTGAATTCCCATGGGGCGCCTCCCCACGCAGCTCGGGGATCCAGGAAGGCCTATTGTCCCTCTCCTTTGCCTTCTCTCGCACACCCTACAGCCCCAGTGGCCTGGGAGAAGAGGTGGAGCCAGCTACCTGGAGAGGCCATTGGGAGCCTAGAGTCAGAGGCAGACAGTCCTTCCTCTGCCCTTGGGTCCCAGGGTCTCACCGAGGGTCCTACCGTCTGTTGGCCCCAGCCTTCGGATACAGGCTTTATACTTAACCCCACAGTGGTCCCTACCTCACTGGGGGCCAAGTTCACACAAGAGGCAATCAGGAGCTTAAGTGGCTGCCAGAGAAGGCCAGTCGCCTGGTTATTAAATATTAAGTGGCAAGAGCCTGGGGATGTATAATTGCAAATGAGGCTCCTAAGCAGATGTTGCCAACAGCTTGGACTGGCACTCACCGCAGTGACCAACAGGGGATTTTAAGTCACCAAGCCCACGGCCGACAAGTGGCCTGCATTGGTCGGGTGCACCTGCTGGGTGCCAAGCCCTAGACTGGGTGCTCCAGAGAGAAGGTAGGACCAGAGACCACCTGGTGATGAACAAAGACTCCCATGGGGGAGTGGCACTCCAGGGAAGCATCTGGAGGGGAGTGGGGGGAAGGGAGGGAAGTGGGCTGACTTTGAAGGCTATGTTCCATCGGCCAGTCATTCAATAAACACGGAGGAATGGTCCCTGCAGAGGTCACCACAGGGTAGGCCCTGGGAAGTAGGGTATGAAGTATGTCAACACGTCTCTTTTTGTCTCCTGCCAGTTATAGCTCATTACGCCGGAGCTTGGATTACAGATGTTAAGAACTTGAACGCCGCGGGACAGAAGGAAGACAACTGCCCCCCAAAAGAGTTTGGGTGAGTCCTGTGCTCCAGGATTTATGGGATAGGCCACGGAGTAGCCTTATAAGCTGCATTCTGGGGCAGTAAGAAGAGAAGACTGGCCTGCAGACTTTCTATGGAGTGTGGTGTGCGACGTGGCTGCTGGAGAGCTGCCCACCCCCACCCCACCCCCCCTTCCCCCACCAGGCCGTGGTCCTGGAGCCCTGGGTGCCAGAAGACCTCCAGAAGCTCCGCCCCCTTTCCCCTCCGCACCCCCTCACACCTGCAGCCTGTTACACCAGTTCCTGAGCTGCTGAAAACAGATCCTGGGAACATAGGCGCCTTTGTCTGCGCCCAGCCCCGAAGAACTGGGTCTCTGCAGACGGTGGGGGGGAGGGGTGGGTAATGTGAGACCTAGACCATTCCAGCAACAAGTCCTTGCCGCCAAAGAAGATTACAGTTCAACATCTGCAGAACTGCCCCAGCTCGCTCCCTCGCTTGCTCTCCTCCCCAGCCCAGAGCCAAGGGCATGGAGGGGATGAACCTCACGGTCATCCCCTGACCAGGATTCTGTGTGAAGAAAGGGAAGGGGAGCAGGGCAGAGGAGAAACCCTGACCCTAAGGCTCCAGGGCGTGGAGTCCTCGAAGATGGCTCTAAAGGGAGACCGAGAGACAAGAAGGATCCGTTGAAGATGTGGAGACTCTAGACTCCTGCCCTGGTAGCCTCGCTTGGCCGGGGACAGTGGAGCCTCACAAGCCCTCGCCTCCTCGTGATAACATCCCCGCCTCTGGAGAGAGCACCACACTTCCGAACTCCGAAGCCAGGCAGGCTTGTTTTGCCCCTTCCTGCTTTCAGATTGCCTTCTCGCTCCTGCGTGTCTGCTCCTCTGCACACCCCCTCCGCCCGTCCCTCCTCCAAGCCTGGCAGCCCCACATTTGCCATCTGCATATAACCCAGTGATTAGCACAGCCAAGCGGGAGAGGAGGGTTGTGGAGCCCTTGCTGCCTGGCAGTCAGGTGGCCTTAAGTCGGCCAGGCTGCGTGGAGTCACCGGCCCCAAAGAGCTGAGGAGGGGAGGGGAGATGCCTGCAACACACACACACACACACACACACACACAGGCTGCAGGCACACAGACAGCCATGGATGCCACACACCGATGTTCACAGAGAGCCCTCAGACATGTGCAGTACTCACATCCAAACAACCCAGACGTACAGACATGTCTGCACACACAGCTTCCTGCACAGAGGCAGCAAATGCAAAGACAGCATGAGAGTCAGGCACTGCACACGTGGAGATTCTCTCTCTCCCACACCCACACACCCACCCATAAAGACACAGCCACATGTAAAGCATTCAGACCCTCACACAATCCCACATATGTACAGATGCACACAGGTACCCCCCTTGGATTAATGCATAGTGACATGACACAGACCCATACATTCCCAGGGGCCATGGCACGAGTGGGGGATTTGACCTCCAAAAGGGAGGTGGCAGAAAAACTGCACTCCCCATTTCCTTCTACAGCTCCCCCAGCTCTCACCCATCTGTCAGACGTAAGACACGCAGGCCTGGCACCTACCTGGGGAGATCTCAGAACTGTGACACAGTGGCCTGGGAACATGGGAGGATCATTCAGTCTTGTCATGGGAGCTCAAAGGAAGCTGGAACACATGTACATATTGGGTTCAGGAACCCCGTACCCAGAGTTGTACACAAATGGATCTCCTGGGAAGGTGGTGAGCTCCCATCCCTGGAGGCAATCAAGTAAGACAGAAGGGCTAGAGTTTACATCAAGTGGGAGTGGAAGTGATGGAAGCAGCGAAAGACTTTTAAATCCCTTCTAGCACTGATATTTTGTATTTCTGTTCGATTCCACTAGGCTTCAAATCAGTGATCTCCCAGGGTTTGGGGGGATTTATTTTTTATTATTTTCTCTAGCAATAAACATTTTAAGCAGCACACCTCCCCCTCCCCAGCATACATGTGGATATTTGTTTATTTATAAATAGATGGTATACTTTGGGGATTGATATATAGCTCATGGAACACTCACAAACATAGAAAAGTTTTAATGAGAGAAAGGTAGGTAGATCGCCATCTTAAAAGGTACAATTGGAGGGTGGGTCCTGTAATGTTCATCAACTCCCTCAAAGGAGCCCTGGTGGTGTCAAGGGTTTCTCATTAGCTAACTGCAAGGTCAGCAGTTTGAAGCCACCAACCCCTCCTCAGGAGAAAGATGCTGCTGTCCGCTGGCTGTAGAGATTTATAGCCATAGGGAACCTGAGGGAGCAGTCCTCCTGGGCTGGCGGGAGTCAGGACCGACCCGATGGCAGTGAGTTTGGGTGTTGGTCATGCGCCCAAAAGGGCAGTGCTTTCTTTGGACCCAATTTGATGGCACATGGCAGCACAACAGCATGTGCCCACAGGCGCTCTGGTGGCACGGTAGCTAAAGCACCCGGCTGCTAACGGCAAGGTTGCCTTTCGCACCCGCCATCTGCCAGACGGGCAGAGAGACTGGCCGTCCTGGGTCCCTGTGAGTCAGAACTGACTCAACAGTAGCAGGTCTGTTTTCCCGTTTTGTTTTGTTTTGACGTGCCGGACCCTCGATTTAATTTATTGCTCTTAATCCTCAAAATAGCCTAGAAAAGAGGCTATCCTTTGTTTGGGCGTTTATTTTTATTCTGTCTATTGTGTAGCCACTAGACTGAAGCAGAGAGGAAAAGTACAGCCCCTGAGGCCATGCCGCCTGCCGCGGACAGGACTGGCATGGAGACCCACGCATGCTGGCCCAGAGCCCATATGTGCCCTGGAGGGTCCCAGGGCCAGAGGGCAAGGGCGGGGCATGTGTGGAGTTGGGAGGAAGATCCAGGTGGCCTCTGTGGATGGGGAGCAGGGCTGTCCCTGCCATGACGGCCCGTATGCCGGAGGAGGCCCCTGCAGGAGGAGGGCTGCACATGGCTCTGTCATGGGCACAGTGGGCAAATCACAGCTATTTACTAAATGCCTTTGTGATTGTTATGGGGCACGCTGGTGGCATGGTGGTTATACATTGGACTGCTAATCCCCAGGTCAGTAGTTTGAAACCACCAACTGATCTCAGGGAGAATTACGGTCTCGGAAACCCACAGGGGCAGTTCTTACAGGGTCATTATGAGTTAGAATCAACTCAGTGACCAAAGAGTGTAGAGAGTTTCAATTCCAAGTCTTGTGAGCAGTGTAGGGTGGACAGATGGATGCCATCAGGTTTTCAGGAAACAGATGGCCAGTCAGGCCTGGCTTTTGGGGGGAAGGGGATAGGTGGGATTCAATACATATATCACTCCATATTTCAAACATGTCGAGTAGAAGGCACAACGGCTACCACAATCAGTTTCCAAACATTCTTTTTCTACATGGGCTCCTTGACATAATCTCCCTTTTACCAGCCCCACCACCACCACCACTGTACCCTGCTCTTCCATGCCCCCTTACTCTACTTGGTGTCCCTATAGGTTCATCAATCCTGAGTTTCATAGACCGAAAAACAGAAAAGCATATAACTCAACTTCAAGAGGGTGACCTCCACTGACTTAATTCTTCTGAGATACACTCTACTATCAAGAAACTAAAACAAAAGGGGAAAAAAAAACCCAAACTAATCAAAGGTATAGAAAATGTTGGAAACCAGATCAGGTTCAACCTGCATCATTGGGGGATCTGCTGACAAAGTTTTCACTGTTCAGGTCAGATTTATGCCTTTGATCTTCTATACGACTCTCTCCCAATTACTCTGTTTAGTAACCACTTTCCTCCCATCCCTCAGTTTTAGATAGGGGGAGTTCTCTGGAGACTCATTTCCCATGGAGTTCCACAAATGAATCTTGGGCTTCCAGCGTCATTCATCACTATCTGCACACCGGAGTCTCATGATTTAGGATCCTCACGATCTAGGCTCTGATACTAGTCCCTCCTGCAACTTCGGATTATATAGATTCCTCAGTGACTGATAATGGTGTGCTTCTTCCATGTGGACTTTCTTGACATCTCTCTTAATGGCTGCTTGTTTGGAGACCAGCCTTAAAGACTCTACACACTATTTTATCTGGTAACCGGGCACCATCTAAATTCCTCACCACATTTTGCTATATACCTGTATCTTCTGTGTTCCCTTCCTGAGGGTGTGTATTGAGCAGGACTCTGATGTAAGAACTAACTGTTCTTAAATTGGAGCTAGGATTTAGTGCAAGTCCAAACCCATTCCTGAAATCAATATTTGTTTCTTTTTAATTTACTGTAACTTGGTAGTTCAATATATATGGGGGGGCAGAGTGTGTCCCCATTTCCTTAGTAACACCTTACAGGGTTATTTGGGTTCCTCTGTCCCCAACCTTGCTGGAGTTCCACTTTGCTCTGTGTCAAGCCTCAGAGCCTGATCATGGATGGTCCCCGAGGCCCTACTCCCCCTCCAACCCCACTTCTGACCACTCTCCCCTCACTCACTCTGTCCATCTTCTCGGCCGCCACCACGCTGACTGTCCCCACTGCCTGCCCTGCCTGTGGCTCTCACTCCCTTCTTCAGAAAACACCACCACTCCAGCAGAGCAAGACCCTCACTGCACCCAGCCCATGGAATGGCAGCACCCTGTGAGGTGGAGTTGACTTGATGGCAGAGAGTGAGGTTGTGGTTGGTTGGTTGGTTGGTGGTTCATTGGTTGGTTGGTACTTGGTTGGTTGTTGCTTGGTTGGTTGGTTGTTGGTTGGTTGTTGACGGTTGGTTGGTTGGTTGTTCACTGGTTGGTTGTTGGTTCATTGGTTGGTTCACTGGTTGGTTGTTGGTTGGTTGGTTTTGGGTTGGTTGATGGTTGATTGGTGGTTGCTTGTTGGTTGGTTGGCTATTGGTTGGTTGGTTGGTTGTTGGTTGCTTGTTTCTTTGGTAGTTGGTTGGTTGGTTATTAGTTGGCTGTTGGTTGGTTGGTTAGTTGGTTGTTGGTTGGCTTTTGGCTGGTTGGTTGGTGGTTGCTTGATTGGTGGTTATTTGTTTGGTAGTTGGTTGGTTGTTGGTTAGTTGGTTTGGGGTTGGTTGTTGGTTGGTTGGTTGGTTGTTGATTGGTTGGTGGTTGGTTGGTTGGTTGCTTTGGGGTGGGTTGGTTGGTTGGCTGTTGGTTGGTTGGTTGTGGGTTGGCTAGTTATTGGTTGGTTGGTTGATTGGTTGTTGGTTGGTTGGTTGGTTGATCAGTTGGTTGGTTGTTGGTTGGTTGATTGGTTGTTGGCTTGGGGTTGGTTGATTGGTTGGTAGTTGGTTGGCTGTTGGTTAGTTGGTTTATTGTTGGTTGGTTGTTGGTTTTATCCTTCTCTGCTCCTGTCCTCCAGGCACCCTGGGAGCATAGTGCACATGTGCTGGGCTGCTAGCCATAGGATCGGCACCACCAGCTGCTTGGGAGAAGACAAAGAAGGTGTTCCACTCACATAAAGAGTTAGTCTTGAGGGGGCTGAACCCCAGTGGCATAGTGGTTGTGTGCGGGACTGCGACCCACTGGGATGGAGGTTCGATTCCAGCTCCACGGAGCAAAGGCTGGGTCTCTTACTCCCACCACCTGAGGGCAGTGATGCCCCCCCCCCCCAAAAAAAAGAGTTAGTCTTGGACCCCAAACAAATATACTGATGCATATGATTGGGGTTGGAGTGGAGACCGAAAGCCCATCAGTAGACGATTGGACATTCCTTCACAGAGGGGTCGCAAAGGAGGAACGAGATGACCAAGGTGCAGCACAGCACTAATGGAACACATGGCATTCTTCTAGTTCTTTGGGGGGGGGGGAATCACTGCCCTCTGGTGGTCGTGGGAACTGCCCAGTCTTTCTCCTGGATAGCTGCTGCTGGATTTGAACTGCCAAGCCCATGGGCTGCAGTCCCACACTCAACCACTATGCCACCGGGGTTCAGCTCCTCCTCTAGTTCTTTAATGCTTCCTTTCCCCACTACCATGACTCCAGTTCTGGCTGAAGTCCAAATCTGGCTAGACTGGAGTATGTACACTGGTACAGAGAGGAGCTCTCAACACAGAATCCTGGACAGACAAACGCCTTGGGAACAGTAATGGGAGTAGCAATATCATGAGAGTAGGGGGAAGTTGGGGCAAGAAAGGGTAGAAAGAGGGGACCCACTATAATAATCAACATATAATTCCCCTTGACCACACCCCAGATGGGACAAACAATAGAAAGTTGAGTAAAGGGAGACAGGAGATGGTGTTTGATATGAAAGCCATGGTAATTTATAATTATTTATGTGAATAATCCTAATTTACAATATATCAGGGGTCCATGAAGGTGGGAGGATGGGAGAGGGAGGGGCAAAAGAAGAGCTGATACCAAGGGCTCAAACAGAAAGCAAATATTTTGAAAATGTGGATAGCAACAGATGTACCCATGTGCTTGATACAATGGGTGTGTGGATGGCTATAAGAGCTGTAAGAGCCCCCAGTAAAATAATTTATTAAAATTAAAAACTCAAGATTTAGTCTTGGGAATGCATGGGGGAAGCGCTACACAATCTCCAGGGTCTCTGTGAGTCCCAATTGACTGGATGGCAGTGGGTTGGGGGGGGGGTGTCTCTGCTCTCTGCCAGCTGCCTCGGCCGCAGCACTTGATCCTCTGGATGCCAGGTACTGATCTTCCCCACTGGAATGGGAAGAGCTCAGCTGGGTGGCAGGGCAGGACCAGTTCATCTCCAGACCTGCCCAGGCCCGGCCCACGGCAAGGTGCCCAGTCACCATCACTGCGGGAATGCTGACCCCTCTCTGCTTCAGCGTGTGGGCTCACCGGCTCTGTGAGGTCACGGGGCCTTTGCTGAGCCCAGAGACCTGAAGACCCTTCTCCAGCTTCTTGAGGGGGGTGTCACCAAGGCCCCAGAGGACTTGCCCCTTTCTCTGACCCCCTCACAGAGTCCTGGCAAGGTATAGGCAGCACCCCGGCTTGCCGGGGCTCCTTCAACATCCACTCCTTTACTGGGTCTCTCCCAAGTCACCCTGGCAACCTCGGGCTTTAGACTTTCACCAAGACCACCCCTTTGCTCCCCCACCCCACCCCCCTTCCTTGGAACCTGGTAGAATTGTTCCCTAGAGTTTCTGAGACCCAACCGTCCCTTTTTAGGGGAGAAAACAGTTTCACCTTTCTCTAGAGGAAGGATGGCGTTTGAATCTCCCAACCTGGCAGTTAGCAGCCCTGTGTGCTTAACCCACTGTGCCACCAGGGGACCTTTCTTACCAAGACCAGGCAAGGGGGGCCTTAATCTAGGGGCATGCTCAATCTGGGGCTTGCCAAAACTCCCTGCAACACATGGGGGGTGTGGGGGGGGGGGTGCTTCAAAAAGCTCATGAAACACGAAATGGAAAGATAATGCCATTGCTTTGCTGGTACTTACTGGTTACGTGTTGGGCTGCCAACCACAAGGCCGGGCTGCTCAGCAGAAAGCTGAGGCTGTCCGTCTACTCCTGTATGGAGTTTACATCCCCAAAACCCACAGGGTCGACAGTCGCTGTGAGTCAGAAGGGATTTCCTGGCAGTGAGTGTGTACTGAGCTCTGGTGGCAGAGTTAGGCAGCTAAATACAAGGTCAGCAGTTTGAAACCACCAGCTGCTACCCTGGAGGAAAAGGAGGCTTTTGATCCCTGTGAAGATTTACAGTCTTGGAAACCCACAGGGGCTATTCTACCCTGTTCGACAGGGGCACAATGAGGTTGTAGACTGGATGGCAGTGAGATCGGTTTGTTGGTTTGGTTGTCACTTTACTAAGCCCAGTGATTTTCTGGAAACTGGAGCAAAGAAATATTGGGAGGGCATCCATAGACTGCTCTGTCTGTCCTCGGGCCACCCATCCCCTCTCTGTACCTGGTCCATGTGGGGGCAGCGCTGCCTTTCCCTGCTGAGCCCAAATCAGCAGGGAGCCCAGCCACCTGAGAGGTGGGGAGCCAGCTGGAGGGGTTAAGGATCTGGTTCCAAAGGACCCGGATTCCTTGTCAACAGGCAGCCTCTCTCTCTCCTCCGAGCTTCTCCATGCTTGGCTCTCCAAGTGGGAGAGGTGAGTGGGACAAAGTGCAGCCATGGGAAGTCAGTGTCTGGCTTCGGATTACACATGAAGAGGAGACTCCCTTGGAGCCAAAGGGTTCTGGAAGCCAGCTCTGCAGGTGACTTCCTGATCCACCACCTTCCCCTCTTCTGGCGGTCACCCAGACTGCCCAGCCCTCTCCCACAGAGATTGTCACTACTGGGGCTT
The DNA here is from genome assembly GCA_004026705.1 of Nesogale talazaci. Taxonomy (NCBI): domain Eukaryota; kingdom Metazoa; phylum Chordata; class Mammalia; order Afrosoricida; family Tenrecidae; genus Nesogale; species Nesogale talazaci. The sequence goes on from PVJH01040531.1 coordinate 11,964, forward strand.
CAGCTGTCCCTGGAGTTAGACCTGTCCCTGCTCTGGGACTGCTGCTTCCTCTCAGGACAGGCATGGGAAGGAAATCGGAGTTCAGTGAGGACACCTGCTCTTGGAGGACACCCAGGCCAAGCCAGGGCCTCAAGCAAGAGAGCCTGACCCCCTGCATCCAGTTGTCAGTGCCCAGACGACAAAGCTGCTTCCTGTTTCCTGCTTCCTGCTTCCGGCTCCCAGCTCAGCTCATTCTCTTGCTCTGTCAGCAGCTCTCCGCTGTGGACCAGGCGTCGTTCCGGGTGCTGAGAACAAAAGAGGGACACGTGCAGAGAGACAGCCAGCAATAGATGGATCAGATTTGTACCCAGGGCTGAGCCCCGGTGGCATAGTGGTTGTGCGTGGGACTGCGGCCCACTGGGACGGAGGTTCAATTCCAGCAGTGGGGCTGTGCCTCCTACTCCCATCACCAGAGAGCAGTGATGCACCCCCCCCAAAAAAAAAAAAAAAGATTTGTACCCAAACCAATCCAGACCCATTGCCATCCAGCTGATGATTCATTGGGGTCAGACCAGAAGCGCTCCCTAGCACTGAGTTCCAAGACTGTCAATCTCATATGGGAGCAGACAGCCTCATCTGTCTCCCAGAGTGGCTGGTGGACTGGAACAGCTAACGTTGAAGTTAGCAGCCCAACACTTAACACACAGCACCAGGCAGGTTCTTTATTCACTAAGTATGAACAATGCAGTCAAGAAAAACCAAGTGCCATCAAGTGATGGGGGACACATTAAACAAAGCGATGGCCAGGGCAGGCCCTTCCTGAGCAGAGACCAAAAACCCAAAGCAAACTCTCTATCATAGGATTGATTCCAGCTCTTAGTGGCCCTTATATGAGAGGGTAGAACTACCCCCTATGGGTTTCTAAGACTATAACTCTTTTATGGGTACAGAAAACCTCACCTTTCCCTTGCAGAGTGGCTGGTGGTTTCAAACTGTTGGCCTTGTGGCCAGCAGCCCATTGTGTAATCCACTACGCCATCATGGTTCCCCTGAGTAGAGAAGGCTCACGTGAACTGGGCAAACAGGGTCCCAGGCAGAGGGGCAGAACAAGTGCAAAGGCCCTGAGGTGTGCTGCAGGAGTACCCAGAAGGGTGTGGGTAGATGAAGGGAGAGAGGAGGGAGCAGGCTGGGGGAGCATTGAGGTCAGTGAGAAATAGGGCATTTGATCCCGGAAGTTGGCGATGTGGGCTCATGGCCACATGGAGAAGCTGGGTTTTATTCTAAGAGCTGAAGGGCAAAGCTCGGAGCGATGCTGATGGAAGAGGGGCGAGACCCATCTAGCTGATGCTCAGTGTGGGCAGTCCAGGAGTCCAGGGAGGAGGTGCTGCTCTGCCCCCAGGTGAAAGACAGAGGGACTGGAGGTCAAATCTGGACTGATGTAAAGGCTGATGGACACAACTGGGAGCTGGGAATGAGAGAGGGAGCAGTCTGGGAGGGACTGAGGCCGAGAAGATGGGGCAGCACCAAGAGGTAAATATCCTTTTCAGGGGGCATTGGTTGATGTCTCTGTGGGTCCTAAGCCTCCTCCTGCCTGATATCAGACAAGGAAACCGAGCCTGGGACCCCAGGCCCACAACCCAGATTCACATAGCAGCAGTGAGGGGCAGGGCCTGGAGTGGAGTGCCTGCCTCTCTCTCTCCTGCTGTCCTGTCCTGCCACCCCTCCTTCAACAGATACTGTGTGCCTGTGACATGCTGAGGGTCTGGAAACCATCAAGCCATTGGCAGAGACCTCGAGGAGCCTCCCAAACACAGTAGACTGTGCAGAGGTGGAGAAACGGGGGTACAGCAGCCAGTCCTGCAGCTCCCCATCCGTGTGTGCTTGGCAGAGCCCTAAGTCTCTCTGTGTCACGGCTTCCGTGCCTGTGAAGTGAGGCTCAGAACGGTGGCTGCATGAGCAGCTCGTGGGGAGATGTCAGGAGGGAGTCCATGGAATCCCTCAGGCCTGGTGCTTAGCAACGATGCCTGCGTTTTCGCTGTGATTCCTGTTTTATAGGAAGCCTGGTGGCCCCAATGGAGTATGGGCTGGTCTGCCAACCAAAGGGTCAGTGGTTCAAACCCATCAGATGCTCTGTGAGAGACAGATGACATTGTCTGCTTCTGGAAAGGTTTACAGGCCTGGAAACCCTAGAAAGCACTTCGACTCTGTCCTCTAAGCCAAAGCCAAACTCACTGCCACCGAGTCGATTCTGACTCATAGCAGCCCTGTGAGTCAGGGTAGAACTGCCCCCGTGGGTTTTTGCGATGGCAAACCTTTACAGAAGTAGACCTCAGAGCAGCTAGTGGTTTCGAACTGCCGCCTTTGTGGTTACCAGTCTACTGTGGAACCACTCACATCACCAATGCACCTAACTAGCATCCCTAAAAGTCAGCATTAACCTGATAGCAGTAAGATTTTTTTTTCTTTTTAGTGTGATTACTGTCAGCTTTCGGTTGTACAAATAGTTAAGCCCTTGACTCAGAGCTGAAAGGTTGGCAGTTCAAATCTTCCAAGTGGGGCCTCAGAAAACAGACCTAGAGATCTGCTTCCACAAGGTCACAGCCTTGCAAACTCTGTGAAACAGTTCTGGGCATATGTGGGGCTGCTCTGACTTAGGGACTCCATCGCAAGGGAAGCTCAGCCTTGTGCTTGCTTACTACTCTGGAGGAAATGGGTTCAGCTGGGGCGTAGGGGGAAAGCATGAGAAACTGCACCCGATTGGTAAGTAAGCACAAGGAGGCTCATGCTTAGCTGGCTTCTTGGTAAAGTGACCAGATTGTAAGCAAGACCCCATTGACTGGGGGGTGGGGTGGGGGGGTGTTCTAGATTAAAAACTTGGTCTATATGGAGCGACAAAACTGCTCATAGAATGCAAAAATAGTATTGTAATATATTTATTTAAATTTTAAAATGCCGCGGGACGTTGTTAAATTGTTACAAAGCGGGACGTCGGGTCACTTCGTTTGGGTCATCTGACAGTGCACCTCTGGCACCAAGTCACAAGTCACACAGAGGCAGAGGCAGCGCTGGGACCCAGGTCTCGCCCTGCATGGGGAGAGAATCAGCTCCCTGTCCTGCCGTCAACCCTTGTTACCCCCCTCCACACACCCGGCAGGGGCGCCCCCCACCCAACAGAGTGGGGGGAGGCTCTGCTCAGCACAGCTGGGCTCGGCTCAGGCAGAGCCAGATCCCTGAGCCTGAGAACAGTGTTTAGAACCTGACAGCCCAGCCCCACCCCTTGACGGCTCGCTGAGCTGCCTGCCTGCCGAGTTGGTGGCTGGTGGCTGACTCCCTGCCTTTCCCTGGGAAAGCACTAATTACAGCCCAGCTCCCCCCAGCCCTGGCTCCTTGAGCTGTCACAGCCCCTCAGCCTCAGGGTTCTGGCTGGAGTCTCTGAGCAGGTTGTCCCCTCTGCCTTCCCCCGAGGGATGGGCTAGGCTAACAGGGAAGCTGGGTGGGTCCCTGCCCCTCCACTGGTTTCCCAGGATGTCTCCAGAACCAGCATCCTCACCTACAGCTGCCTGATTCAAAAACGCTGCGGGTGGGGGTCCCTGCAGGTGCTGCTGCTGCGCCCTCCAGGTGGGGGCCTGCTACAGTCCTGGGCAGCTGGAGTAGCCTGGGGTGGAGG
>PVJH01040532.1:0-15618 GCA_004026705.1 Nesogale talazaci
TAGCTGATGCTGGGATTTCTTCTTGATCACATGCTATCTCTTGAAATGTTTTGATCTTTTTGATAAAGTGACTCCCTGTATTCGTTCCATTTTCTTTTGATGTATCACACAATATTTTGCCCATTTATTTTAACTAAAGTTTGAATTGCTCCGGTAGTACTTTAATCTTGAGTTTAATCTTCAGTCTGTTAGTCCTTTTAGCATCTCTAACACCAGGTCAAAGCCCATGTCATTATAATGTTTTTAACACTAACATAATATAATTCACATATCATACAATTCAGTAATTCAATCATGTTAAAAAGTGTTTTGTAATTATGGCCACAGTCAGTTTTAGAACATTTTCTTCATTCTTGAGCTCATGAATGTGAGTCACCAATTTTGCTATAACCATACTTATCAGGTCTCTAGGAAACTGTTAATTCAATTATTATCTCTATAGATTTACTTCACCTCAATTTAACATATCAAAAATCACTCAAAATCAAAAGAAAAAAAAGCCCAACAACAATGACAAAATAAAGCAGAGAAAAAACTTAAAGAAAAACAGAATATATCAAAAATTGGAACACATTTAAAATAGGCTAAAAGGGAAACCAAATGATAAAGTGTTACTTTTTTTTTTTTTGTGGGCATCACTGCTCTCCGGTGGTGGGAGTAGGAGGCCCAGCCCCACTGCTGGAATTGAACCTCCATCCCAGTGGGCCGCAGTCCCACGCACAACCACTATGCCACTGGGGCTCAGCCCAATAAGGTGTTACGTTTTAGCCACATCACAGCCACAATAGTCTATTTTAGAATGCAATTGATTGATAAGGTTATTTATACCCCTGATTTCTGGTCAGAGAATATTTTCCAAAGGCTAAATCCCTATCTGATCTTACAAATGGATTTCAGGTGTGAGCTTTTGCTGCCATCTAGATTCTTCTGAAAATTGGGTGTTCAGCTTTTGCACTCTAATCCCCCCACCCACCCCGAGTAGGATTTTATTATTTACTGTCCTTGTATGTCACTGTTTGGTGTTCTTCCATGTGGCTTTCTTTAATGCCTCACTTAGGAGCCTATTTCACTTGAGATGGCATGCCTGGAGGATCCCAGACACTGTGATTTCTGACAGCTCGCACTATCTTCACCTAACTTTGCTCTCGCCCTCTTCAGTGATCTCTTCATGAGGATTACTATCGAGCAGTTCCATGTTATACGGACAAATTGTTTTTAGGTTAGGGTTAGGATTAATTGAAAGTTCAAAGCCCTTCCATATCTCTATGGATTGTCTACTGTTTGCTTTTGCTTCCTGAAGTACTCTTGGGGATTTTTTCCTTCCTCTCTTGTACATCATCATATCTTCCACTACAATGATTAATTATACAACCAAGAGAAATTTTCAGAGTCTCTTCTCATAGCCATGCTTTCTCTCTACCCCTTTTTTGAAGGGATATTTTGCTTTTCTCTCTACCCCCCTTTTTAAAGTGATATTTTGCTTTTCTCACATATGATATATTTTTGTGGCATCTCTAAACTTATCTATTCTTCAGTAATTAGTATTTAATACATAAATATGTTCTTTTAATGACCTCTAAATTCAAGTGGTACATAAGAAAATTTCTATTTTGACTTATTTGCTTTTTTCTGCATTTGTTTCAATTTTCTTCAGATTCAATCAGAGCTGATTTATGATCATGCTGATGATCCATCCCCCAGTTAGCCCATAGTTTTCTTGGGATTGATGATAATGCACATCTCCATTGTCTCTTCCCACAGGTGCAGTGAATTTGAGTTTTGTGATTTTCATCTGTTGAGCTTGATGCTTGACGTTCCCGTGTGTGGTGAAGAAGGAAGGGATTTAAAAAAAAATTTGATATTACATATTTATATATTACCTCAAGCTTTGCTTTTATAAACAAGGTCACATTTTCCAAACACTGAAACTTCCTTTTGGATTCTAACTTTTAGAGTCCAATCATCAGTCCACTCAGTTCATCTTGGTTACATTTTAGATACATTTTAGGCTAAACAAGTTCACCAGAGTCTTTAAGTCCTTTGTTACTGGCTCTAGTAGTTGGTACTTAGATGTGAAAATAAATTTCATTAATTGGTCTTCTTTGTAGGCATATAGATATTATCCTACCATAGAGAGTACTATACTTAAAGATATATCTAGAAATGTTCATTTTATGATGAATGTAATATCTTTCCACTTGAATTTGTTATTCTCCCACACAGTAAATCATTTAATTGCCCTTTTCAAGATGGTCAAACTAGTTCACAACAGCTCACTATGATATTTATCTTTTGTGGCAGTTACATAATCTGGTGTCAATTTGGGACTTGAGAGGATTAAGAGTGAAAGGGAGAAGCCTAGTCTGTCAGTCGATCATATCATAGCCAATGAGGTCTCCAAATGGCCATGGCCCTTCCCTTCATCGAATGATATGCCAGACACACAAGTCTTCAGCTTGTTGACACTACTGAGATTAGTTTTCATGGATCCACAGAAACCGGTACATTCCTTATTATTTGGAGTCCTCTGAAGCATGCCATCTACTCCTTTCTGGATTCTGCAGAATCCTTTCTGGTATTTCCTGCTTAGAGGCAGAAGACATTCTCTCTATGTCCACTCCCGTGGAGACACTCTACTAAAAAGGCTGACTCCCCGAGAGACATTGCAGCTGACAGGACCCATGAAACTACACTAGGGCCCTTAGCTGGAGAAGCCAAAGAAGTCATGAAGAGACCCTTTACCAGGACTGAGATCCTTACAACACCACTCGATCCAGAGACTTTCCACACACTGGCCCGTGATCATCCTGAATCTGGCATAATTGCATACATTTTGTGAGTCTGAAGAGGAATTTATAGATTGCTATCAGAAATAAGGCCTAATATTGGACTTACACTGGTCTGGGTCGGGATGTTTTCTTTATGTACAATTATCCTTTATGTAAAATCTACTCTTATAGACAGATGAGTTTCTATGGCTCTATTTTTCTACCCTACCCAAACTAACACACCTTTACACATTCCATTTCAGTTTTACTAGACTCACACTCCATATTTCCCACTTTCATATTATTAATGTGTGTCCACACTGTCTCTTTTCATCTTGACTCAAGCCACAGTAGCAAATTAAGGCCTAAGAATCATTCTTCATTATTTTGTTTGTTTCTTTGTATTTAAAACATTTTACTGAGGGCTCTTATAGCTCTTGTAACAATCTATACATCATTTGTATAAAGCACATTTGTACATATGTTGCTGTCACTATTTTGTAGACATTTGTTTTCTATTGAGCCCTTGGTCTCAGCTTCTCCCACTGACCTCTGCCAAACCTTTGTGGACCCATGTTAAATTATAAATTATTATTATTTTCTTATCTTACAGCAACCACTGTCTCCTTCCCCCTACTGGTTTCAGTCGGTTGTTGCTCCCCTGTTGGGGGGTGGGGATGGGAGTGCACAATTATGTGTGAGGTTCCCCTTCCGCCACTCCTGCTCTCCCAATATTGCTATTCCCATTCCTGTACCTGGATTCTCTTGTGTTATGAGTTCTTTGGTCTTATCCCTACCTGTGCACATGCTCTAGCTTAGCCCACAATGGAAGGCAGTAAAGAGGGTCATAGCAGTAGAGGATGAGGAAGACTCAAGGAACCAGAGTATTATATGTGTCATGGGTGCTTTACGGCACTTGACTGAATCACTCCTTCCATGGGACCCCTCTTTGATGGGATGCCCTATTGTCTATAGATATGTTTTTGGGTGCCACTCTGACACCTCTCATTCTCAACGATATGTTTTTAATTTGTTTGTCAAAAATAAAGCCACAAAATCCTTGGTCCATCCATGTTACTAAGCTTGACTCTGCCTGACGTGGTTTCTCTTCTCCAATTGTACTTTGAGTTCTTTGCAACCCAAGGAGATTATTTTCTGACACTACCTCAGACAATGTTCCACTAACATATGAGGTTTTGAGTGGCTAAACTCTGTATTGTACCATGTATACCTTTCTCCTAGTCTTTTCTTAGCTTGGAAGTTCTACTGTAAATAACTTACCATGAATGGTTCTACTGATATTTGAAACACTGTGACTTAGCTTCCAGCATCATAACAACAGGAAAGCCACTACAATGTAACAAAATCACAGCTATGTGTGTGTGTGTGGGGGGGGAAGTTTCTGTGATGGTACCCATTTATGGTCAGGATTCCTGAGATACAGGCAAAATGTCTTTATATTCCCAATTCACTTCTTTTCTTGATCAAGGTTCATTGTGATGGCTATATAGACACTCACAGACAAAATTCATGATTGAAGTATCTTTTAAAGAAGATCACAAGTTGTAATGCCAGTGAAAAGATGCACAGTTTTGTTGTTACAAGAGCCTGTTGCAGAGTTTTGGGTCTGCTAACAAATATCCAAAAGTAATCAGTCTGCTGTATACCTCAATCCCAATGCATTCAGTGCAAGATCTATGGGTCATCAAATCAATTTTCCTGAGTTATGTGCTCACAGGTACCTCACTCCACTAATCTCACAGTACAGGGTACACAGTTCCACTTCTGAGAGTCAGCAATTCCGACTTCCCTAATAAGGGTTTAGTGCCTGTTCCCTCCATGAGGCAGCTTCCTGAATATGCTATGTGGGATGGGAATTCTATCAGTCTTATCCATGCTCTGGCTCCTGATTCTTTGATGTGATAGTTGTGATGTGTTTCTCAGAGGGTCTGTTTTATACCACAGATAAACCCTTTTAGTATCATCCCATGCTGTCTTACCAGACTAGACTTTGGCTAGAAGATCCACAGTAAATAATCTACTACCCACAAAAGATGAACTCAAGAGATGTGCTGACCATCTATGTATTCCTAAATTTTACTGAGAAGAAATCAATATGTAATGATCCCAAATTAGTGAGACATCCTATTCTGAGAAATTTTATTTATATGCTTCCTATTGAAATTAATCCCTGCTCTCCAACTGTCCATCCAAATCAGCATATCCTATTGTGGCCGATAGTTTTAATAGAGTGGTTTAATCATTATTAACAATGCTTTAGTCACTAATAGTAAAACAATCACAAGTAGTTGATGAACTTCATTGGCTCTTCTTGTGATACTTCATTATCATTTCTTAATATTTCATCTTAATTATTTATTTTCCTGGTTTCCTTCTGATCTGTGTTTTATGTTCATAGAATTGTTTATAATTATAATATTGTAAGGCTTTTCAAATCCCCTTTAGAATTAACTAATATAATGTTATATATCCAATGGTCCTGAAGCAAACCTTTGTGGAATTAAAATGGATATGAATTTAGGAGTCTTAATATAGTCAATAATTTGCAAGATATAGTTTGACATTTTTAATTAAATCTAGTTGCATGCAACATTTAGAAAAAAGAATTAATGGTTGATTGAGCATATTTTTAAAAAAATTACTATAAAAGTTGACACTGCTTCTGGATTTATTTGAAAAGTTGTATTTTATTTTCATCTCTGATGTCATTGTACTTAGTTCCTTAAGTGTGACTCTTGTTCTTGTGTTCTGAGATGCTTTTCAGTATATCAGACACTACATTTACATTCTGCGTACCAACATCAAGGAAAATACTGAGAGGAAACTGAAAAAGTATGTACATAAACTCTCTTGAGATAATTCATAAGGTGATCATACAGAAATTCTACTGCTATCTCATTGCTCAATGTTATTCTTATGGTTACGGCTGACTCCAAGAAAATTTTGCAAAGTGTAGTGATAGTCCAAGAGTAGTGATAGTAGTGATAGTGATAGGCTAAAAGAGGCTAAATATGTGTTTCTCTGTGTGAAGTAGGAACCCTCGTGGCAGAGTGGTGATATGTCTGCATGTTCACCTCGAGGTTAGAAGTTCAAAACCACCAGTCACTTCAAAGGAGAAAAGATAAGGAGTTATACTACCATAAAGGGTTAGTCTCAGCAACCCACAGGATCACTTCTAACCCCTCACACATGGTTGCTGTGAGTCAGGATGAGCATGATAGCACTGAGTTTGTATTTTTGGCTTGGTATGTGGGGAAGGTTGTTGCTCAGGGATAACATTTAGGATAGAGCTAGATCCAGAAAACCTCAATTTATGCAAAATCCAGAATCATAAATGCTAGAATCTACATGAAGGTCTGGAGGCACAAAAAAGAGTGAAATAACGATGGTCTAGAGCTGAAATCCAGCTTAACTGTTTTTTGTTCATTGTTGGTTTTTGCTATATTGACTTGTATCATCAGGTAACATCCTGAAGTTTTAGTTTCCATGTGCACATATTGAGAAAGAGATTTATCATTCAGTGTGTTTCCTTTTTTGTCTGTGAATTTTAATTAGATTAGATAAGGCTTTTGTCACTAAAACAAAATTAATTTTCATTATTGATATTGCTTTCAGTTTTCCTCTTAACAGTTACATTAGTATTTTGGGAAAATAACTGTATCTGAAAGCTTTACAAACCATACAATCATTCTAATCACCTTTCTTATCTATAATAGTTGCTAATAGTCTTTCATTTTTATAGTGGAATTTCTAAGAAATACACAGCATATCATGGTGAAATAATGGACTTGCTACAGGGATCACCTGAGTGACTGTTGATATACCATTATATCTGGCTGAAAATCATGTTTATCTTTGTTTTATCATTTAGATATATTAAAGCAAAATATAAATATGTTGAGACACTGACAGCTGCTGATTACCTGATTTATGTGAAAATATTTAGATTGTGAAATAATTAGCTAAAAATTTCCTGCTGGAAGAGTCTTTTCCTCTAAAACAGAGTAATGTGGGTTTGGAAGAGAGTAAATGGGTTACTTTTTACCTTACCTTTGAGTTAAATGCTTGTTTTCAAAAGATGACTTATGCTTCTTAAAATTAAGATAATGTGAAGGTAGTAGAAAGATAAAAATACCTAGTCACACACACAAGCAAGACTATATCAGGAATTGATAAATCAGGAAGAAAGGTACTGCTGAGTTGGTGGTATAGTGGCTATACATTGGGCTATAATCTTTATGGTCCTCTGTTCAAAACCAACAGCAGCTTCCTGAGAAAAAGATTGGATTTTTCTACTCCTGGAAACAGTTACCGTCTCAGGAACCTGCAGGAAATCACTGTAAGTCAGCTTTGATTCAATATCATTGAGTATCTTGTTTGTTTGGGTTTTTATTGAGCTCTCAGTAAACACGGTATGCAGTTACTTAATTGTGCTTACCCACTAAAGTGCAGTATACAGTTTCATCTGGATTGATATGGGGGAAACAGGTGAAATTGTGCACTACGGATTGGTAAGTAAGCACAAGTAAGCCCACGTACATATTGCTTATTGGATAATTGATTCCTGGCAGTCACTAAATGTTTGATGAGTGAATTAATTAATGATAGGATGGATGAATTAATATATTTATGTCCTCTTCATAGCTTCATCCCGTGGGTCTTTTCTACTGATGCATCATCAAGAAGTGATGAGGTGGTCTCTGCATGGTTGCTGTTACGTTTCCCGTGTTGATTAGATTCTAAGTCATAGTGGCAGGCCTTCTCTTTACTGTTGGATTTGTTGAGTGTTACAGATGCAACTAAATGAACCATAGCAAATATAACATAAATCTTTGCCAAAAGGGAAGTGTAAATTTAGGTGATTACTTTTTCCTTGCATCGTTTTCTCAGTAAGAATCCTATACCATTGGTAAACAATATTGCAATAAAAAATCTTGGTTCCTCGAAGACTATCAAAGTAACTTGGCAGCTATTGGGTTGCTCACTAAATGGAGTTGAGAAATATGTATTTTTTCAGTTTCAAGATTTATGATTCTGTTGATGAATCTTCTCATTCTTATATGGCTGATACGTTTGCTTCTATGATCTTATTTTCTCATTCTTTAAAAGAGAGGAACACACGCAGTTTATCCTAGATTTCTTTCATCTCTAAAATTCAGTGAGATTAGCAATTTAGTTGGACAACCCATATAAGACCTTAAGCTCAATCTTCTATTTATATAAGAACTATTCAAAATGAAATATCTGCCAGAGATTCATGCAGAGCACCCCTTGAGCAAGACAACTGTAATAATGATTTCTTCTAATTATGAGTGTATCTCATTTTGAAACACATTCTCCTTCTAGATAATATCAATCCATTTGTTCAGATTTTCTTCCTTGGGAAGTATACTGCTTTTTTTACTCTGACAGTCTTTCAAAAACCCATTGTTTATCATTCTTACTCTTATTTAAACTGAATTAACTCAATTCCATTAGTCATAATTTACATTATAGCTCTGGAGATTTCTAAGATTTAATAGGGACTTCTAAATATGGCATCTATAATTAAGGACCTCCAATAAGTTTACCATAACTCTGTATCCATACAAACAACTCCTGAAAACCTGGCAGTATGGCAAATTCCGAAAAGATACATAGATGCAGTCCTTGTATGGGAATTTCATATGCAGCTTTTTAAAATTTTGCCAAAAGTATACATTGTGTTTTTGTAATGAGAAAGCTGCATTTCAATTTTCATTTATTAAACATTAGAGATGAACTTTGTTGAGTGATAATATATCAAATACAAAAACCAAAGAAACCAACCTCACAACTTTTGACTCAGAGTGACCCTCTAGGACAGAGTAGATTTGCCCTCTTGGGTTTCAGAAGCTGCAATTCTTTACTAAGGCAGAAAACTTCATTTTACTTCCATGGAGAAGTTAGCAGTTTCAAAGTGCAGAATTAGTGGTTAGCAGACCAAGACATAATGCATTACATCATCAGGGCACCTTATCACATTCAAAGGGGCTTCAAAGACCTTTTGGAAAAGTCCTATTTTGTTGCTTTTTTAAAAAAATAATAAGATCTATTTATTTAACTAAAAGTTATATTTTATGAGTTATCATTTTTAAAGTTTAAGTTTCATTGACTTATAATTATTACATAATACAATGCAATGAATTGAGCATACTAAAGAGTTGTGAAATCATCACCACAATTTCTGAACATGCTTTTCATTCTTGCACTCATTATTACTAACTTCCTATTCCCCCCAACTTCCCCTGACGTAAATCAAAGAAACTATTAATATAGTTACTGTCTTTGTATATTAACTTATTCTGTATTTAATATTTAAAAAACACATGCAGCACATCTCCAATAACAAAATCAAAACACAGAAAAATCTCATTTCCAAAGAAAGCAGAGAATATTTAAAAACTGGAACAAATTAAAAATTGGATAAATTAATAATTCATTTAGTTAGAACTTTTTGTTGTTGTTGCTGTTATTGTTTTCTTTCTTCTAAATTTGGAGTTGGCATTTGGATCAGAATGGTAGTTACTCTTTGGATTGCTAACTACGAGGTCAGTAGTTCTCCACAGGAAAAAGACAATGCTTTCCATGGCCCAAATGAATTACAGTTCTAGAAACCTTTGAGGCACTTATACCCTATCCTATAGTGGCGCTTTGAGTCAGAATCACAGAGTGGCACTGCGTAAGTCAGAGTTTGGGGTAGGACTGACATTTTCCAGTGTCTATACTTCTAATTTTAATCAACCCAATACTCTGAGGAGATAAGAAATTTTCTAAATGTGAAGAATCTTCATTCCTGTTGGAACCTTGTGTCTGCATTCATAGTCAAAGGCAAATCTTAGAGCAAGCTATTCATCAAATCAGCAAGCAAGGTGTACCTGTTCACAGGGTTGACCATTTTCCTCTTCATCTTGTCTGAGTGACGAACTCAGTTCTAGACATTTCAAGCCCTTTCAAGAGATCCCATGCCAAGTTCGGGAATTCTCTACAATACTCCCTATGATGCAGACTTCTGGCTCTTTCACACATTTTCATCCACTTTAGTTCCCCTCAAGCTTAATCGTGCCATAAACTCAGATTCCATGTTATCTCTCTAAACGACAGAATAGTTAGTCTGCTCTCATCCACTTTATCTAGTCTCTGTGAGGCAGATCGTGGGTTTCGGTGACCAGATTCTACCCATCTCCCCATTAAGCATTTTCCCTGCTTCCACTCTGAATCCAGATACTCACTTAGTGAGCATTTTGTGCTCGCCACAGGCTCCCTTTAAGTTTCAGTCATAGAGGCAGGGCGGTTCTCTGCTGGGCACATATTTTTCATGTCTAGGGACATTCATAAGGGAAACTGTTCAAGATTTAAAAAGCCAGCTGAACCCTGGTGGCACAGTGGTTGTGTACAGGACTGCAGCCCACAGGGTTGATGGTTCAAATCCAGCAGCAGCTCTTCAGAAGTAAGACTGGGCTTCCTACTCCCACCAGGGCAGTAATGTGAAGAAAAAAAAAAGATTTAAAAAGCCAATTTGCCTCTTTTTTTGTCCAGTCTCCCAAAACTTCTAGTTGTATGTATTTTTTTTTTTCGTTTTTGTGGGCATCACTGCCTCTGGTGGTCGTGGGCGCTACCCAGTCGCCGCTGGATTTGAACCGCCGAGCCTGCGGGCTGCAGTTCCACACTCAACCACTTACGCCACCGGGGCTCAGCCCTAGTTGTATGTATTTTAAAAAGCAAGTGTCCTAGCACCCAAAGCACTGAGTGGGGCTAACCTTTTAAACCAAATGCTATTCTTTGCAGGAAATTCCTAATGCTTTTTTAACAAATTGAAATGTAAAGGCTAGAAGCAATGGCTTACAAGTTCTCTCCAAACATTAATCTCCAATATTCACTTCTCTCATATATTATGTCAATAATGATAGGATAAGTACACATTATGGTCTTACTGCCAGATTCTAAGCATAATTCTTCTTAAAACACTCAATGCAATCCTTTCTTATCTAGACTATCCCATTCATATGCAATATGGTTTTGTTCCCCAGGAAGAATCAAACCAGGCTTTCTATCAGTCATTTTGAATAAGCAAAGTATCTTTTGTAGTGTGTTACTATTCTTTTTATTTCATTTGGATGTGTCGTGGTGTTGCTCTTTCTGTCTCCAATTCTCTTGAACTCTTTGATGTAAGCTCCCCTTTTCCATCTTTCCAGACAGGGGCCTTGTTGTTGTTATTATATAGTACAATTAATATTTTATTACATCTATGTATATTTCATCTACAATTCTGTTATTCACCCTCCTCAAATGGAGTTGTACAGCCATCATTAAGTATGCCAATTTTGTCAAATATTTCAAGGCACAATCTTCATTTTGGGCACCTATAATTTTCTAAATTATTTATCTTTACTATCATCTTTATAATTTATTTTCTCCTGGCTAAATATTTATCTTGTTCTTTTTTGTCCTAGCTGTGTAAGATGTTGTGTTAAGGTGTTAATTTTGGATTTCTCCACTTTTTTCCTATGTTCTTCTGATCTTTACTTTTACAGGGTATCAAAGATTTTGGTAGGTAGTGTTATTGTTCTTAATTGCTTCAAGGAATTTCTAATTTTATCACTTATTTGATACATTTTCCCAGTGATTTTTAATTAGTATGTTGCTTAGTCTCGAGGTGTTTGCTACATGTTCTGAATCTTTTTATTGTTTATTTCTAGTTTTATTGTATTGTCGTCTGAGACCTTATACTGTGGGATATCAATGATTTTAATTTGTTAAGGCTTGTGTTGTGGCCTCTCCACTAAAATATCTGTCTGTTTCACTGGAGATTAATGTGTATTGTACTGTTGTGGAGTGGGATTCACTGTTTATGTCTAGGCAAGTAGGCTCTTTGAATCTGTTGTTTGACTCTTCTTGCTTTTTATTTTTTTCAGTTCTTGAGTTTCATTTGTGATGATATGTCTGTTCTAGAGAGTGTTATATTGAGGTCTCCAGGTATTATTTCTACTTGTCTATCTCTCCTCAATTATATGAAGGTTTGATAGATATAATTTGAAGATTTTTTGGTTGAGTATAAATTTTATTATGGTATGTCTTCTTGTCTATTTTTTTCTTGCATCACTGCCCTGGTGTTATTATGTTATTTGCCTTGAAGTCTCTATTCTCAGTGATTAAAATCTCCACTCCTGTTTTTTTGGTTATATCCATGGTAATTTTTTTCCATCCTTTAATTTTTAATTAATCATTTTTGCTTAAAATGTGTCTCTTGTAGACAGTATATAAATGGATCTTGGTTTTTAAGCTAGTTTGCTACTCTCTTTTGATTGATGCACTTATTGTGCATGCAAGTTTGTTGCTTTCATTTTGTTTTCTGTGTCTATATTTTATATTTTATTTTTCCTCTTATGTTGCTTTATAAGTCTTTGTTCATCCTTTATGTTTATGTTATTTCATACTGTTTTCATTGTATTAATTTCTGTGTGGTGTTCTCTGTATGTTACTTTTAGCTTTGTTTGTTGTTGCTGATTCTCTGTAGTGATACCTTTACTATTTTTTTTGCCATGTTGAACCTACTTTTATGAACTTTTACTTTTTCCTTAGCTGTAAGTAACTTAAATTTTGCTGAATATAAGATTCTTGGATGACTTTTTTTTTTAATTTCAGAAAAAAGCTATGTATATATTTACTCCATTGTTTTGTTTCCTGCTAAGTTAGAGCTCAAGTTTACCAGTTTGCCTTTGTAGTTCATTATTGTTTTTTCCTTACCTGCACTGAGAATTTTCTTCTTCTTTTTTTTTTTTTTTGGCATCACTGCTTTCCAGCGGTGGGAGTAGGAGGCCCAGCCCCACTGCTGGAATTGAACCTCCGTCCCAGTGGGCCGCAGTCCTGTGCACAACCACGATGCCACCAGGGCTCAGCCTTTCTTCTTCTTCTTAAATTGGATAGTATGACCATAATTTGCTGTACTGTTTTCTTTGGGGAATCTATCCTGTTTAGTGGTTTTTAAGCTTCAATAGATATATTTTTCTCCTTTATAGTGTTAGGAACATTTTCGTTCATTTTACTTTTTGCAATTTTCTCTGCAGATTAACAAAAACCTCTTCCTGCTCTTGGATCTTGATGACATGATCGTGTAGCACGTCATTCTCAGGCTTCCTCCGGGTTCCATTGCTTTCTTTCCTCACTCAGTCTCTCAATAGTTGTAGTCAGAGTAATTGATTCAAGCTATGGCTTCATTTTTTTCAAACTATTTCTCACATTTTTTATTATGCTATCTAATTCCTTTAATTTTGGTTTATGGTTTAGTATCTTTTTATTGGTGTATGATATCTAGTTTATCAATTCCTTCCATTGTTCTCATGAGTATTTCTCACATTTCTTCAAGGCATCCAAATACAATTCTTCTTCCTATATGGGAATCCATGGCTTCTTCTTCAGAGTACTCCATTGGATCTGAGAGGTTTAAGGTTGTTTGTTTTTCTTTATTTTTTGGGGGGAGGGTGTGGTTTATGAGGCATTTGCTTGCTGAAAATGAGGAAGATGCAGGTAGTTGCTCATAAAGATTAAGGATTGGAGGCTTCAATATGGTTAACAATTTAGTGAAAAAAATCAGAATATTCACAATAGGGAACATTGTGATAAAAAGAGAAAAGGTTGACTTTTTCATCTTTCAAAATCAAAAAGATTTCAGTTTGCTTGGATCCATAATCCATGCTCGTGTAAGCAGCACTTAAGAAATGAAACAAAGCACTGAACTGGGTCAAGCTACTGAGCAAAACATCTTACATGTGCTGAAAAGCAGGGATGGTATTTTGAGGCCTAAAGTTTGCCTGCCCTAACCATGGTATTTTCAATCACCTCGTATGCATGTGAAATCTACATAGCACATAAGGAAGACTTACCAAATATCAATGCATATGAACTGTGTGATTGGTGAAGAACATTGAAAGTACCATTGACTGTCAAAAGAATACACACAGATCTGTCTTGGAAGTACAACCAGAGTGCTCTTAGAGGCATGACTGTTGAGACTACATCTAACAGACTTTGAACATGGTTACATGGAGAAACTAATCCCTGGGGAAGAACACCATGCATGGTAATGTAAAGGCACAGCAAAACAGTGAAAGGGACTTGATTAGATGGATTGACATAGTGGCTGCATAAATGGCCTAAAATATAACAATAGTCGTGAGGCAGCATGTGATCAGGTGGTGATTTGCTTCATTTTATATAGACTCATGCTCTCAATGGGCCAGAACTGGATTGATAGAACCTAACAAAAATATGAACCTAACGTGTAGCTCTTATAATATTTTGTAAGTTTTTTGTGTAACTTATAATATTTTTCTCTTTTTTATGGTGGATACACACACACACACACGTACACACACACATAGGTCCTGGTCATATATAGGTTACATGCTGAGTTGCAATTTGCATGGTCAGCAGTTTGAAACCATCTGAGAAAGACTCCTGCAAACAGTTATAACTTGAGAAACTCACAGGGGCTCACTATCAGTCAGCAGTGACTCAATGGGAGTGATTCTTTTCCTTTATATGTAGAAAAAATATGATATTGAAACTCAATAATTTCTACATGTATAGTATAGTGCTACTGATCATGTTTCAAAATTTATAATTATCCTCTATCCTTTTCAAAATGATTCTATCACTATTAATATAATGACTATATTTTTCTCAGTAAAGATTGCTCCATTTTGCTTTCTCCCAACCAAGGCAGATAACAATAATCTTTGGTTCATATTTATGAATACTAACTTAATTAATATATGAGAATACTATATATATAAAACTAGATTTTTGGGGGGGCTGATCCCTGGTGGCATAGTGGTTGTGTGGGGACTGAGGCCCACTAGGTTGGTGGTTCAAATCCAGCAGCAGCTCTCCAGGAGCAAGGCTGGGCCTCCCACTCCCACCAGAGGGCAGGGATGTCCCCAAAAGAAAAAAAAAACTAGATTTTTAAAAATTTCACTCAGCATGATGTGTTGTAAGTTCATTCATAACATGACTTCAAGGCTCCATTTCTCTTTATAGCTGATGAACATTCTACTGTGTGTAAATAAACACCCCCAAGCCTAAGACATTTTTTATAAAGTTGATTCTGGAGCATGAAGACTTCACAATAAAGAATTTAGTTGACCAATAAGGTTTTCAAGGCAGCAAATATAATGTATGCAGACTTCTCTTTCTTTCACCAAAGAGCTGATATATTCTAACTGACCACTTTTCTCATTGAGTCAAGCATATCACTCTGCACATGCTGTAGTTCAATACACATACTGTGTCTTTGTATTTCGCTTTTCTGCTGATTGGTAGATACTTGTATATGTCCACCTTTGAGCTATTAAAAATATTGGTTTCAAATGTATTTGTGCATTATGACATCATTATCATGTAATATTTTATTTTAAAATGTATGTTTTACTTAAATGATAACCTATAAGCTACATTTTGGATCTAGTAATATTAATTAAGAAGTAAACCAGTTTATACATTTCTGCAATTTATATTTGTTACAAGTACGCATATATATGTTAAAACATGTTTATATGTTGCAAACATGTTGGTATATGTTACAAACATGTTTATATATACAAGCATTTGTTAACATAATTATATGTGAGTCAATATTTTTGCTATACTTTGCTGCTTGCAAAGTTTTTTTTTTTTTTTTTGTAGGCATCACTACCTCTGGTGGTCGTGGGCGCCACCCAGTGCTTCTCCTGAGACCTGCTGCTGGATTTGAACCACCAAGGTCGCGGGCCACAGTCCCGCACTCAACCACTTATGCCACCGGGGCTCAGCC